>OMKY01231050.1:0-12500 GCA_900302395.1 Bregmaceros cantori | reverse complement strand
ATATGCTATCAATCACCAGCAGATGGCAGCATAACTGCATCCATTGTTTTTCCCCCTCTATAATGGACGTGAAGTAGTAAGATATACCACTTAACCGTACGTATACTTCACTGTGCGTGATACCAGCAAAATGTCTGCCGCAGAGACCACAAGACCCATGACACAGGTTGATTAGGGCACTAGGGTTTCAACAACTCTGATCTTCCAAAGGGTGAGTGAAAATGATTGACATCATGTCACTAGTATTTGTACAAATCAGGGCTTTGAACCGATATTTTTTCCCATTTGGTTCGTTCCGAACAGAAACAGAATTATAATGTTTCCGGTTATGAGTTCCATCAACAAATTAACGTTCCCGAACCGGTTAGAACAAAAGAATATTGTTCCCGGAACGGTTAATTTCGTTCCTGTCAGCTGTTTAATGCTATATAATATACGTTGGGGCGAACCCACAACAAGTCACTACAGATACCCGCTAGTACCGCTCTACAGCCGACGTCTCGTTGCGCGTGGGTGTGTACCCACAACGACACGCGGCAGAAAGTCCCGTGACACTCACTTCATACTTCACTGCTTCATCGTAGATGTTATACTCTTGTTTTATTCATGAAGTTATCCCAAAGTGCACTCCTTTGAGGAACAAAATAAAACCGGTATTAACCGGTTAACATTATTTTTAATTAACTGTTCCTGTTCCGGGAAATAAAAAATAATAACGTTTCCGGTTTCGTTTCCGTTCCTTGGAAAATACAAAAAGTTCCCGGTTATCGTTTTCGTTCCTTGAACCGGTTCAAAGCCCTGGTACAAATCATCAAGCCGTGACAATCATCAAGCTGTGACATCACGTGCAACAGCCCTATAGCACCCTGAGAGTCAAGTAAGGTTGCACGGTCGAGTACGCTGAGAGCGAAACAAAAGGTTGTTCCAGGTATCACTGGGACACTGAAAGGAAGGTTTCCCGCTGTGCGTAAAGTTTCTCTTTGACCCATCAAACAATCACAGCTCAAAGGTCTGTGACTTGAGCTGTACAATGCACCACGTGTTCCGTTCATTGTCTGCTGCATCTATAAGACGTGGGGGTATGGAGCACTCCGCCCGACATCCTTTTGTTCAGTCTATTTGTCTGGGGCGCCGTGCGCTCACTTCCTGTTCCCCTTTTCCGCTTGGGTCGTTCTATCCTCTTGACAAGGGCTGGATGGTCCAGGCCATCCAGGCATCTGGGTTGTGTCTTGTTTCAAGGGAGCCCTTCATTTGATGATGATAATAATGATGTCCTATGCTCATGGGTGAGTGGGATGATTTTTTCACTGAACTTTTTTTCTTTTCTTTTTTTTTTTTTTGTGGGGTCAAGCGCCATTTTTCAATCTTTTATTGAGAGGGATAGAGACAGGGTTAAATCGGAAACCGGGATGAAGAGTCTGGGGAGACATTGCAGAAAAGCTTTGAACTTTGAACTGAACTGAACTTTGATATAACAAAGATGTTTTTTTTTAAGATTCCCCACATTGTGTAGATCATTTTGCACCTCTTGCTCGTTGAGTCATCAAGGAATATTACGGATTCATTCATGATTCTCAAATATACAGAAAACAAAGAAGATGTGATATAAGTATGGTGTTCTAATGCCTAAACAGGACCTAAAATAATGAGAAATACCAACTGCATGGCTAAAATGCAGCAGCACGTCCATTAGCCTAGTTGAGAAGCAACTAGTAGCAGTCGCGTCTACCCTTTTGACGCAGGAAGTCGGGTCCGCTGCAACGGACTTCCTACATCTATTAAAATACAGTATTGGAAATTTGAAAGCAATCATCAGTCTTGTGAAAAAATGAATGTTGTTTTTTACCATTAACCTAATTTCAATGAACTTGTTTAACACTAAGCAAAGACCAAAAAAATTGGACAGCCTGAGGAGATCAATTGAGCAATATTGAGAAAATGAATGGTTAGGAATAGGATTGTTGTGTGTGTGTGTGTGTGTGTGTGTGTGTGTGTGTGTGTGTGTTGACATGTTGCATATGCCAACAGTCCTTGGCACCCTGCCCCTCCTCCTCAAGTTGTGACTGATGTTGACTGACAGCAGGCTGCAGGGCAGGGAGTGCTGTTGAATGCGGGGCGAGTGTTGTACTGACTGACGCTGACAGTGGAGACAATCTATCTGCATATCTGATTAATTTTAATTCTGCATCCCTTTTATGTCTGTCATTATATGACTGACGTTAAATTTCATCCTTTTATGTATTTAATTTTGCCTTATTCATGTGACCTCACGGACCAATTTATATATATATATATATATATATATATATATATATATATATATACACACACACACATTGCATTTTTATAGCACTTTTCTACCACTTAGTGGCACTCAAAGCACTTTACAGTGACCTCTCAATCACACGTTCACACACCAATGGTGGCTGTGTCGCCACGACCCATTGGGAGCAATTTGGGGTTCAGTGTCTTGCCCAAGGACACTTTGCTTTGGCAAGCAATGCATCATGGGAGCCGAGAGTTTGCGCAGTACATCATGGGGGCTGGGATAGTTTCTGTGAGTCTATGGGAACATCATGAGTCATTTACCTCAAACATTTTAACGGAAAAGTAAAAATTCCCCCAAAAATGTCTCAAATTCTTCGTAGATCCTGACTAGATATATGCTTCATATTTTTTTACTGTCAAATTGAGCAACAATGCTGCTGTGTTTCCACTATACAGGGAGTAGCTGGAAATCCTATGGTGAAGACTGTGTTGGACAAGACCAAGCACTCTGTGGAGTCTATGATTACGACCCTTGACCCTGGAATGGCTCCTTATATCAGTAAGTTGATAGACCCACAATTGCACACACCAGAATTGTTAGCAGCATACACGCTTTGCACGCCGCTAGACAGTACATTGGGTCTGGGCAAATCAATCAAATTATTCAAATAGAGATGTGGGCGGAGTTTGGTATGGGCGGCGCAAGACGTGGGCGGAGTTTGATATCTGCGACACACGACATGGGCGGAGTTTTGTTGTCCCGCTTTCACACCGTTTGTCCCACCTACTGCGCTGTGACCTGATAACACAATTTTACACATTTTTCGCCCCTGGTTTTACCAGACCCAATGATCATTGTAATCACGTGTGATGCATGGACGATTCATTGCTTCTGGCTCGCCAGGCTACAGAATTGTGAGAGACATGCAGGTGCTGGGGGAAGTGCTGCCTGCTGCGTTTTGTACCCGTTGCTGTGGAGCTTCTGATAATCAATGGATGAAAGAATCATTTTATTTTCAAATGTTTGTATTATACACAGTCATCATGACTAGGCCACATGAGGGTTACCTCCATCGAACCGCTAATTGAATAGGATGATGATGATCCATTTGGGTAACTTCTTCGTCTATCTGCAGGGTCGGGCGGAGACGTAGACGTGGTGGTGACGTCGGACAAGGCGGTGAAGGTGGAGGCGGTGCGGGATGCCTTCCAGGAGGTGTTTGGTATGGCCATGGTGACTGGGGAGCCTGGGCAGTCTAACATCGCCCCCCAGCCTGTTGGATATGCTGCTGGACTCAAGGTGTGTTCATTATAAAACTAAATCATCCGCTCGTATTTTCGCCTGTAGCAGAATGTGAATCAACTTGGGTTATTCTATCCCAGACGCATGCATCCAGGCTTTGGGTCAGTAAGTTGTCTGTTTCTCTTACCTTCCAGTAATCCCGCTAGCCAGAGTTGGGCCGGTTTATACTGTAGTATATGATGTAGAGTCTTCGAGATTTACTTTTGATTATTGCCACTGTTGGTTTGAGCGATGTCAATCTAGTTGTATGATTATTCAGTGATTACATGATGTTGTGAAACCTTTTTTTTTTTTTTCAAGTTATTTTTTGGCCGTTTTTCATTGGGAGATAGTGATAGGTTTCAATCGAAAACTGGAAGAGTCATCAAACGTTTTTAAATGTTTGATTGTGTTACTCAGTTTTGTTGTCCAATCTATGCATGGAAGGCCATAAAACTACTCGCAATATGTATTTGTAGATTTCATAAAACAGATTTTATCATCTAATGGCTGATAAGATTCTTGTTTGTTCATTACACCCATTGAAATCACAAACCAGCCAATCTCAAGCTTTTTGTCATGCAAATCTTTCTCCTCTTTCTGCTCCTCCAGGGTGCTCAGGAGCGTATAGACAGCCTGCGGAGGTCAGGGGTCATTCATGAAAAGCAGCCAGTGGTGTCGGTAGAGAACTTCATTGCAGAGCTCTTCCCTGACAGGTGACCTCATACCCTGTTATCCTACTGTATTACTCTCTACAGCATGGGTGGCCAGCCAGTTGGAGACAGAGAACCATACTATTCGCTTAGGCAGTGCACTGGAAAGCACGCATATGCCTTAATGTTGCGGTGAGTCGGTAGTTCGAATCCCACCACGTCGTATTTCCCGCATGTCTACCCCCCATCTTCACCTGTTTCCACTAACCCTAATAAATAAAGCTTTCGAAAAAAACAGCCTGAATGGGCTGGAAAAAACAACTTCTTTGCTGTAACATAACAGCTGTTCTCAAGCACCTGCACATTTCCCATGATCTCGAAATACCTCAATGAATGCTGGCAACGCGCAGGTAACAAACTCACGTCAACAAGTCCTGACAAATAACAATAATTATCTTAGACTCCTCATCAACTCAACATATCAAGCTGCATGTTGGCCACCCCTCGCCTACTGCATTACGGTTCTGTTGAACCACATCATGTTAGCCTAGTGTATTAGTCTGCAGTTTAATGGTGTTTGAGCGAAAAGTGGAACTTGAAACCATGACAGTGATGAATGTTCTTGTCTTGTCAGATGGTTCGACCTTGGCTGTCTAATCCTAGAGGATCCAGGTCTGGGTGTTCATCTGGAGGTGTTCACCCAGGCTACACCTATAGCTCTGGAACATGTCCAACAGGTAACTGAGCACAAAATGTAATTGATTATTGATGAATTGTCCGCTCCCCTTGAAATTGCGGGCACACTCTATCTTCATAACCTTTATCTCACTGTTTGTATTTCTGTGCGCCTGCACGGTGGAGAGGAGTGACACCGCACACCTCAATCAATATAATTCCCCGGAACGCGCAGCATTGGGGATATAATGGTTTTGTGTGCGCCTCCGTGTACAGCTCGTGTTAACATGTTAACTTTTGAATGGATGGCTGGATTTGTCCCATCTTCAGTGTAGTAATGCCATAAATTTTGGAGGCCCTTTCAATATGAATGAATACAATTTTTTGTATAAAAGTATATATTTTTTGCTGCCCCCTCACTGGCCAATTACAATAATCCATAAGTAACTTGTGACTTTGAGTGATTACTTTTTAAAGGTTGTTTGCCCAGTGAGTGAATAAATGAAATAATCGACGAGCTGTGTTCCTCAGGCACAACATCTGACTGCTCCAGACTACAGCTTGCGCTGGTCGGGTCTACAGGTGACCGTCGGGGAGGTGCTCGAGCGCAGCATGCCCAACGTCCAGCGCACAGACTGGCACCTGGCACTCACAGGGGTTTCCCGTCGTCACATGATCCAGGGCGCGGCCAAGGCGCTAGCTGGCATGTACAAACAGAGGCTAGCGGTCAGCGGCGGAGCGCCACCTACAGCGCATTGAAAAGCACGCACTCTGAGCTTAGCCCGCTGTGCGCGCTACCCGGCACATTCTTTGGCCTTCTTGGCGAGGTGGGAACCCGATGACAATTATACAAATGTTCTGAATTTGATTTGTTAACCCTATGAAGGACCACACGAACTCTGGTAGAAGACTCTGGATCATACAATATGCATACTGAATATTATTGTAAACCAATGTGATGGGTGACTTTCCCAAATGATAGGTGAAGTGTTCCAGGAACAACCAAGATGTGAAGTGTCCTGTAGCTCAGGTGCATATTGAGTGACTTCTTTCTTAACTCAAAGTAGAGTTTTTTTTTTGGTTGTGGTGCACCAACAAACATAACGAAATGCACACGAAATGAGATAAAAGACTGCAGTCTACAATTACCCAAAAAATACCCATTAGAAACCACCAGGGTGGGTCTTTGGAATTAGTTGGCTTTCCTATAGACGTGTTCGGGGGGGTACTTCCGGTGTCTGAACGTCACTTCCGGTGTCATTTGCTAGCCGTGTATTTGGCTATTTTTACAACATGTCTATTAGGTGGGAGCACACACCTACAGGGTTATTTAAAAATTGTGGTGGTAACTTGCAGTTTGCTCTTACTCACCAAAATGCTCTTGTGCGGATCTGTGACACACAACGCATGATTTAATAATCAGTTCAACTTGTTCCATTTTCCCATTGCTTTTGGAATAACTAGTAGCAGCGGCCTATTGGTCCAGAAGAACATGTGACCACTAGGTGAGTAACTTTAACTCAGATTTTGACTGTATTTCATCAATATCTATACAAAATTATGAACGGAACAAGTGGGGTGATGTGTAATAGTCACAGACCAACACATAGTGGTCGGATTTGGAATTGCCGTGCGTTTTATGTGTTTTGTGTGCTCGGACCTCGGTCCAGTACCAGAGTTGACATAGGAAACAATAAGCCACCGGAAGTGACCTGCAGAACGGCGGGACAAAATGACGCCCCCCAGTGTTTCGCATGTAAAGTCGTCTATTACCAACAAAATCCCCCGTTTGGTATTATCGTTGGTTCAATGTTCAATCCATTGTTAAGTCATTCTCGAACGTAAAGTTGGAATGAATGAGAGGCACCGAGAATGAGAGCCCATGTTTGATATCTCAATTTGGTCCTGGTCGACCAAACCCCCAGTCAGCTACTGATGTCAAGTTTTTTGTCCCTTTTTTATTTGTGGTCTTGCAAGTTTTGTTCATTTCCAATACGCTGTCATAGCGTACACCCACACTTTGTTCTCTAGAAGCCGGACTTAATGTGTTGTTTGCAAGCAAACTGCGAAAGCAACTGTAAACCTGAATATAAAATATGTCAGCGGTTTAAGTGTTATGCCATGGATGTGGAAAACGGCCCTTGTGTTACCCACTTGGTGTGGCGTAGCAACTTTGTGCGATGCGGCTATCGAATTGAAGACTTTTGTGTTGATTCATGTTAAGATTCCCCCTGGTGTATCCAGCAAAAGCGACAAGCTTCCCGGCTAGAGCCAGAGAGGGATCAAGAAAGACGTGGCCAAAAGTTGTTCTGTGTATGCTCCAATGTGTGTGATTAAGACAAACGCTTATATGAAGCGTTCTCTGTTTTTGAAGTCCTATAAAATGTCTGGATTATTGTTTTTTAAAAATATTTTGAATCCCTTTTTTTATTATTTGATGTTCAAGACATAATCATTAATAATTGTATTCTTGGTAATCGCCAAATATCATCCTGCATTGTTTTCGTTGCAAACAGTTCTAGAGAGGTGGAAAGTGTTTTGGCTTAATCTTTATTAATGTATGCATTGTTTATATATGTAGGCAAAAGCTAAATAATTTCCTTTCCAGTGTTATGCAGTTATTTGCTTGGCATTGAGATGGCTCACGTGTCAGGTGTTTGGTTGTGATCACATGGGAATGGTGGTTTTCATTCGTAATGATACTGGAACCTTTTGTTTAAATGAACATAACACTGGTCCTGTAGGACGAGGTAGCCTGACCAATGGGCCACGTTCACTGGTTCGATTCCAACTGCTGGCTCATACTTTTTAACATTTTTGAGTACACTGCAACATCTGAAACAAATTGAATGGATGTTTCCAAGGTGACACTTTTCAGGTGTTCCCATGTTCATTTTACATGAATGCAATTTGATCATTTGATCATGGTTCATTCCTGTTACATTCAGAATCACAAGCTGCACAAAATGCCACCATATGGTTAGAAGCTTTCACCTTTGTTTGGGCTTCTAATTGCAACAGACAAAGCAATTACCATGTGAATACTATAAAGTTGATATAGTAGTTATGTTTTTCTTTCCTTCAAGAAGCGAAGTCTTTCTTACCAAGGAGCGTTTTCAAGTTCCCATGAAAATCCATTAGCTTGTTGCTATTTTCATCTTGTATTGACTCCGCCCTCTTCCTCAGACATCCCTAGCAGTTGTTAAAGTGCATCGCAGGCGGTGAAGTGATAGGTGGGTCTATCACCTTTTATGTGTCAGGTTATGCCTGACTCCCCTCTCCTGGGTGTGCTTGGTGGCCATGGTATCGCCATGACAACGTCGGGTCCTTTAGTGGGATCTGATCTGGGATCCGCGGCTGTTTTTGTCATTGTGTCTTGTATGAATGGGATGGATTTGAATGATTCAACCTGGCACAGCTTCTGATAGGTCCTACCGGTGTGTGGAGAACAATGTCCATCTTCAAAAAAAAAAGCTAACAAAAACGGACACTTTTTGTTTTCATTTTACATGTGGCAAGAATGATGATTTCTTTATGACTTTAGCCAACTCGTGACATTAATGCTTTTCAGTGCCAACCGTTTTCGCAAAACTGAAAGGAATTTGCACCGTTTAAAAGTCCAACTCTGCACAGGTCCATCAAAACATGTACAGGAGATCTTTTGTTTTTGACCATGTGTACTTTAAGACTTTTTTTTAGACGTTAGCCACACTCAAAGGGTTAATCATTTTGCTTTTTGATGGGGTTAGTGTGCAAAGGCCTGTGTAAGGACTTTTTTTGTTACCGGCATAGCGAGCTGGCTACGCTTCATGTTGTTTCATCTTCATTATTTTATGTGTTCTCGGACAGTAACCAGACTTTGAAAGATTGCCACACGCTTTTCTTCCATCCCTGGAACATTTTGTGTTTATTTACATGACAATCTTTGTAAAGTACATGTGATGGTCAATTGTTTTTTTTTTTCAATTCCTACATACATAACTCGAATGTACTGCCAAACATAAGTCATAATTGTCCACATTGTATGAGTTTATGATTTTTGATAGACCTAAAATAAAACAACTTTTGTGAAATTGTTGTGCAAACCTTTTGGGTTAACTAATGCTGTTTGAGAACAGGCCATATATACAGTATATGACTCAACCTAGAGATGTTGCTCTAAAAAGTGATATTTTTTAGGGGGGCGCAAGCGCTGTTTTTCATTCTTTATTGAGAGAGATGGTGACAGGATTAAATCTGAAACTGAGATGAAGAGTCGGGGGGGCGTGGAGGCATTGCAGAAAAGCCGGATTGATCGTAGGTGCTTCATTATGTTTTGTTTGTTTCACTAAAGAAACAAAGAATTTGAACATGACATGTTCGTAGGACGAAGGTTTGCCATGTCTATGCCCATGACTGTTGTCTGCCTCTGGCACGGTCAACCAATGTCACCGTGACACTTCATCCTCTACACCAATAACACAATGACTTTCTGCTCGTAGCAATGTATCTTGGTGACGTAGAAACGAGACGTAGGATGCACCCTTCCCATGTACAACACAATGTTTAGCTCGTCAAGGTGACGTAGAAACACTAGTGGCATTCTTTAGTGCTGTTTTGTTACGCAGCAGTACACGCGCCGACTGCAGGCCGCTTGTTTACTGTAGCTCGGAGGTCAGTTGTCGTGGTCCTGGCGGCCGGTGCTCTGTGTACCATCACAACAAGCCCTCCACGCTCTGCAAACTTTCCATTCAAGAGTGAAAGAAGCTTCAGAATTTTTTTTTAATCCTCGTCATTTGCCGAGTTTGTCTATCCCCAAATAAATATATACATAAATAATCCCCCCCCAAAGTTATTATTTAGCCACAAGCGCTGTTTTTTCATTTTTTTTGAGAGAGAGAGGTTGACAGGATTAAATCGGAAACTGGGATGAAGAGTCGGGGGAGAAAAGCTGGATAGGGTATGAGAACCTGCGGCACTGCTCGATCTGTGGTCTGGGGAGGCGCACTCTAACCACTCTACCACCACTACCACCGCGCCGCCAAATATTTTTTATTCACAAGTGATATCTATACATATATACAATGACTTGTCAACTTTAATTGAAAATTTTAAGATTATTATTTAAATTACGATTTACTTCATTTTTGCAGGAAAAGATTCACACAAATAAAGATTACAGGTATTTATGGACATTTACATTCTGATTTGCGTTCATTATGCAGACGAAAAAGCATAGCATATCAACGCTGTTCCATCTACAGCGTACCTGGTCAATGCATGAGTATATAGTGAACGTTAATCATATTACTTTTCAGAATAGTTTCATTTGTCATTTGTTCACCAAAGCATAAGCCCAGTGAATGTCTCCTACTGGGTCGTAGTGTAAATATTGGCACCAGCAGTCCGTGTGTAATGTCAACCCTCTTCTTGTTGTTGTGGCCAACACACACCTCGAGCAATATAAACAACGCACAGAGGTGAGCACACTCGTACTTGTCAGTATTCTAGAAGTCCTCGCAGTGCGTACACATGAACAGGCACCTTGTGGACTGTGAATGAATGGTGGGAGGAGAAGGGTGGGGGGTCATTCTTTTTATCACCAAGGACGTCCTACAAGATTGTATTAATATAGGCATTATTCATATCAAAGCACTAAGCTATAGCCTTTAAGCCTAGCTTATAATATTGTTTTTTCACCCAAGTTTAGTTATCTTTATTGCATTTGTGCTGCTGTGAGACTTTCAGTTCAGCATTCAGTGGCAAATTGTTTGGGCCATGATGCTGGGCATGGAGACTGGCATTGGGGACAACATTGTAATGCGAGTGCCCCCTCGTGGAGGAGCTGGGGAATAGATCAAACCAGGTTGGCAATAGCTCAGCCATTGCCAAGCTTCGTTCAGACTATTTATGGGGCGTGTCGGCGCATGCCAGGTCACCAACGGTGCCGGCCCAGAATGCACTGCGCTGCATTCATTACAATATATTCAACACATTTGAGCGGAGCATGGATCAAAGAAATGGCTAATTGACATTGATTAATTTAACAATTAATTAGCATATATTAATCAAGTCCTAACCGTGAAAGGATAGACAGTTAAAGTGTTGTAAAAGGAGTATCCTAAGTGACAGTGGTTTAAGAATTGTAAAGCATATATGGTTAATTATTGTAAAGGATAGGTTGCCAAGTATTATAAAGGATAATAGGTTGAGAATCATAGAGGATAGAGGAGGGTCAGGTAATGTGTGTGGAAATTGTGTATTCGTCTCATGTTGACGTGGGTTTCCTCTGTGTGTCTTTCAAATTTCTCTCATCTCCTGTCTAAGATTTATCTGGAAGTGAAACTACAGACAGATAGCAATGTTTTAAAGAGAGGACTGAAATCATGCAGAAATCAAATCAAAGTTGCACACATTCGCAATAGTTCTGACTTCAGACTTAACGGATCATGTTTGGGTTCTTTTGATCAATACTGGTTTATATATCTATTCCCTTTTGTATTAAAAGATTTATATTTTTTAATTGATACTATTTTATACTTGAATCCCTTGCATCTGACTGTAACGTGACTTGGAATGGGTCAAATAAAATAAGAGAAATAATTTTGCTGCACCTACTGTGCGTCATTAAGTCAGTCATTAAGTGTTTTAATTGACCAGTTTAGACTCCCCGGGGTGATGACAATTGGCTCTTCAGGAGTCGTCGCAGCGTGGTGTTGTGATAACAGCAGGCGTGTAACGGGTCAGAAGAGGCTAAAGGCAGACTGCCCTGCTAACTAAAGTTCAGCTCAGTGGTCACAACAAATGAACCCCCATGTTATTAAATTAGGCCCGCCCCCACCATACAAATAGTTAAATGAGCAACGTGTTAAGAAGTTGCACACTTTATGGAAATGTATTCGGCTAGCAATAGCATAAATCTATATACTTTGCTGCAAGCCATAACCTAGAAATGTGTGTGTGCGCGTGTGAGAGATAGAACGAGATAGAGAGAGAGAGAGAGAGGGAGAGAGAGAGAGAAACTGACAGGTTAATTTATTGCTCTTTCTTCGGTTGCTGCTTGTCAAAAAACCTTGAGTTTAAAGTAACAAATGACATTACTGTGTAATTTTACTTTTACTTAAGCATGTTTTCTCTCAAGTAATGTACTCTCTCACATCACATCACAAACACTCACTGAAACAGTGAAAAACGTTCTGGAACTGAATTATGGCATGCGAATATCGAACGTTGGGCCCTAACCAACTGTACTGGTATTAAGATAAAGGTTGGTAAATTTACTTGTTAAATACTCTCCTTTCAGAGTAACAGTACTTTCGACCTCTGCTGCTAACACAGACAGACATTGAAGGTAGATCCGTGAACAGCAGCCCTCAGCTATTTTCCAAGTGGCCTTAACAGAAATAACTGACAGGTCACAGACGGCCTCACAGCTCCACTTACCCTGGCAAACACATTTCAGATTTCGTGGAAGCAGCAGAAATGGCTGTTAAAAAGAATGTGGCTTCTTCCCAGCGTGGTACGCCACCATTTAAAATGGGAGCTCAGCTCTTGAAAAAAATATGTAGAGTTCTGTGAAAGGAATTGTAGATGAAGGGACTTCAGTGCATTAATTAGAATAATAATCTGCAAATTGAATGCAT
>OMKY01231049.1:0-27722 GCA_900302395.1 Bregmaceros cantori | reverse complement strand
CTATAGCACCTCCTACTGTTTATATTCAATCTAAAATAGAGTCTATAGCACCTCCTACTGTTTATATTCAATCTAAAATAGAGTCTATAGCACCTCCTACTGTTTATATTTAATCTAAAATAGAGTCTATAGCACCTCCTACTGTTTATATTCAATCTAAAATAGAGTCTATAGCACCTCCTACTGTTTATATTTAATCTAAAATAGAGTCTATAGCACCTCCTACTGTTTATATTTAATCTAAAATAGAGTCTATAGGACCTCCTACCCCTACTGTTTATATGTAATCTAAAATAGAGTATATACCACCTCCTACTGTTTATTGCGCCGCAAAGCAGTTTATGTTTTTGGCAGCGTTGGTTGGTTTGCCTGTCCCAAAGATAACTGAGAAAAGTTGTGCACAGTTCTGGATTAAATCATTAAAATAATCAATTAAATTGTGGTGCATTTCTGTAGCCTATAAGTAACATAATCATACTTGATCCCCAACTTACCGATAGATCACTTGGTGCATACCACGATCACATGACCAGACGTCCAGGTCCAGGGGCCGTTGGGTAGTGTAGTTGGCATGTTCACCGGTAAGGTCAATCTCAATTGCGCTACTCTACGAGCACTTGCATTGATAATGGTAGTAGTAGTGCTAGGACTAAAACTATTTTTTTTTACCACTATGGCACAGTTTGCAATCTCTGAGTGTTTCTATTTTCATTTGTATCATTTTATAATACATTTTTGTAGGCCTAGGGTGGATTGCCCTAATGTGAGCCATTTTTCGAAGCTTCCCAATGTAGGACAGTCAGTTGTCTAATGTGGGACAGTAAAATGTAGTGTTGAACAGATGAACAGATAGAGTCTACATACCAGCCTCTCTCTCTCTCTCTCTCTCTCTCTCTCTCCCTCCCTCTCCCTCGATGTCATAGTGGTACCCCCGATGCCCTGCAGGCTGCTGTGCACTGGCCTATTTAAAAAGAACTATGTGTGTTCACGTGCACATGTGTGTGCACGGCTGGACTGGGGAGATTATTCAGGCCAAGATCAGGCAACCACCAGAGATCACTAGCACTTCCTCTCAATCTCGGGCCGAGACTGAGGCTTAATTGGCTTGAAAACAAAATAATTTTTAAAACTTTCCTTTCCGTTCTTAAAGTTCCTTACATTGTGCAATGTTAAGTTTAGATATAGTTTATACAAAATATATTTGGCAGATTTTCAAACTTCAGCGCAACTGTATTAACGTAAAAATCATGTTTAACGCGCCATTGGCCATGAGCCCTGATCTGAACCTAAATAAAAATGTGCAAAACTTACACTGCACTTCATCTCATTGGCCCAAGACACAATACATCATGAATGTACTGTTATCAACCACCATGGCGTTTTTTTTTACATTTATTTATTTTGTTAGATTGTGACAGGATCAAATCGGAAACTGGGGTGAAGAGTCGGGGCGAGACACTGCAGAAAAGCCAGAGAGGGGATCAGAACCCCACGGCGCTGCTCAACCTATGCTCCGGGGGACGCACTCTATACCCACTCTGCCACCGCACGCCCCATTACATTTTTAAAAAATGTGTATATCTGTCATTGGATGTGGCTAAGAAGTAGTCTGCCAGGCCACTATAGGCCATCAGGCCACCGGGCAAATGCCCAATGTGCCCTACTGCCAATCCAGCACTGTGAGTGTCCATGTGTGTATGTGTAATTATAATAATAATAATAACAATAAGTACAATAATAACAATAATATAATTGAATCAGAGCATTCTGTGTTTTCTTGGAAACAACCATCTGCTCTAGATGTGAAGGTCAAACTAAAGGTCAAATTGATTCCTCCACCAACACAACCACTAAACTCCATCCTATCCAGTGCTAAACATTTGTCATACCATGGCATGTAATACATGTTATATAAACACTGTTAGTATCACTGGCTGTGTCCGAAATCGCTCCCTATCCCCCACTCCCTACCCCCCATATAGTGCACTCACTTATAGTGCACTCGACAGCAACGGCCGAGATTTCGGACACTAGATTTGGCAGCATCACAAAAATATAAAATACAATTATAAAAAATATAATTATAAAATTCAACAATCATCAGAAAAAGTCAAAAGTACACTATACAGTATAGCAATTTGCCAACTTTTTTTGAACTTTAGGTCATTTTTAAAACATCTTGCAATGCATTATGGGTTATATTGCTTCGTCTAGGGTACATACAATGCTCACTACTTTTTGCATTGTGGGATACTTTTAGTGCACTATATAAGTTACATGGAAAATTTGGATAGGGAGCGATTTCGGACACAGCCACTGTGTGTTTATGGTGAACCAATGCAATGATCTTTATCCGTGGTGTTTTTCCTCTCTCTCTCTGAACACAGGCATGCTGCAGAATGGAAAGAAATTTGACTCTTCGCGGGACAGAAACAAGCCGTTCAAGTTCAAGATCGGGCGACAGGAAGTTATCAAAGGCTGGGAGGATGGAGTGGCTCAGGTTGGACACGTGTGCTGCATTTTAGACCTTGGAATGAAGTAGATGTAGGGTGGATTGCCCTAATGTGGGCCCTTTTTTGCAGCTTCAGAATATGGGACAGTTAAATGAATGAATGAATGAATTTTAGGAAAGGAAAGTTGCTATATTTCACCCGGCTTGTTGCCTATGCCAACTCTGGTACTGGACCGACGTCCGAGCACACAAAACACATAAAACGCACGCCACTTCAAAATTCGACCACTAGGTGTCGGTCTGTGACCATTTACACATCGTCCCACTCATTCCGTTCATAATTTTGTATAAATATTGATGAAATACAGTCAAATACTCACCGAGTGGTCACATGTTCTTCTGGACCAATAGGCTGGCTGCTTCTTGTAGTTATTCCAAAAGGAATGAGAAAATGGAACGAGTTGCACTGATTATTAAATCATGCATTTGTGGGTCACTGATCCGCACGAGAGCATTTGGGTGTGGAATAGGACACCGCAAGTTACCACCATCTGTTTTAAATAGCACGGTAGCTGTCTGTTCCCACCGAATAGACATGTTGAAAAATAGCCAAAAGCAAGACGTGACGTTCAGAGACCGGAAATACCCGCCGAACTCGTCTATATTTCAACCGGCTGTCCGTGGGTGGAGAATACGTAAAAACAAGTAGAAACAGGTTAAACAGTTAAAACAAGTGAAAACCGGTTGCTAGAGGCTAGGGCAAGAATATCATACTTTTTCTTTTTTTTTTTTTTTGCAAAGCAAGAGCAAGGCAAAAACGCTAAAACGATATGGGGCGGAGCAGGGAGGGCAGGCTTGTGGCCAGTGATGGCAAAAGTACCCAGAGTTCTTACTTGAGTAAAAGTAAAATACTATAATGAATGCATTGCAGTGCATTCTGGGCCGGCACCGTTGGTGACCTGGCATGCGCCGTCGCGCCCCATAAATAGAGTCTGAGCTCAGCTTGTTGTCGACCCCGTTCAGATCTATTCTCCCAGCTCCTCCACAAGGGGGACACTTGCATTACAATACATTTGTGAAAAATAACTTGAGTGCGACTACAAGGTAACGATCCAAACGTCTACTCGAGTAGAGTAAAAAGTACAGGTGCAGAAACATACTCAAAAAGTATTTTTGAAAGTAAAAGTGCAGGCTCTCAAATGTACTCAAAAGTATTTTTGAAAGTATAAAGTACAAAGTAAAAAAATTGAATTGTATATAAATTGCATTTTTTTTCAATGCCAGATTTACAATATTCGAATGTTTGAAAAAATAGTTAATAACCTACTATAACTTACTTCAGTTAAGGTTCATAAATCCCACTATTGAACATTGAAATCAACATCTGTTGGCATTACCGCTCCCTACTGGCTCATTCACACCATACATATTCCTACCATCTACCATCGATGCGCAAAAAAAGTAACAAGCCTGTTTTGGGAAAAGTAAGGAGTAGAAGTATTGTACTGAGTAGATATTTTAGTTAAAATCTACTCAGTACAAGTAAAAAGTGATCAGAGAAAAAAGTACTTCTAAAAGTACAGATACATGAAAAAAACTAGTACTTTAGTACAGTACTTAAGTATTTGTACATCTTTACTTGCCACCTCTGCCTGTGGAACATACTCGATTTGAATATAGATGGTAACGACTAGTAGCTAGTGTTGGCACATTTGCTTACTTAGCAGGAGCTGTTTGATGGCTTCGACGAGCCATTCACAAATGTAGTGTTGAATAGTTGAACTTAATGTTAGACACATTACCATAGTTTGCTTTTACCATCGTTTCACTGGCATTTATTGATTTAGGGAGGGGCCAGAGCCACTGGAGCTTAGGTGTCCCACATTAGGCAGTGGCCCACATTAGGACAATCCACTCTGATGAGCATGAATAAGGACTGGGTGTGACACATGTTATAATAAATCACTTCTTAACTAAATTTTGATTGCCAGACATGAATGTCTGAAACTTTTTTTTATAATAATAAAAAAAATGCAAACACCATTTCCCACCCCGAACCTGGAGATCCCGGTCCTTATTTCGTAATACGCATATGATAAAAACACATCAGGGATTTTACTATTATCAGCGTTTTTGCAAGATGTCCTTGGATAATTCTTTTGAAAATGACATTGATTTTTTTTTCAATATGTATGTTAACCAGAGATGGCAAAAGTACCCAAAACTTGAGTAAGAGTAAAACGACTACAAAGTTCTGATCCAAATGTCTACTCGAGTAGAGTAAAAAGTACAAGCTCAGAAACGTTCTCAAAAAGTATTTTTGAAAGTGTAAAGTACAAAGTAAAAAAAAAGTATATAAAATGCAATTTTCCAATGTTAGTGTTACAATGTTATTGTTTGAATACATTTCTAAAAATCTAGGCTAATTTACTTAAATCCCATATAAATCCCACTGCCGAACATTGAAATTAACATCACGCTCAGTGACGACACCTATTGGCTGTCTCCCATAATACAGGCCCACACGCACTGTCATTCTATACTCACACTATACATATGCCTACAACCCACCACCGGTGTACAAAAAAAGTAACACGCCTGTTTTTGGGAGTAGAAGTACTGATATTTCTACTGGTTAGTAAAAAGTCATCAGAGAAAAAAATACTTCTTCAGATACATGGAAAAACTACTCAAGTACAGTACTCAAGTATTTGTACTTCGTTACTTGCCATAGCTGATGTTCAAACTCAAACTTTATTTATTTGCATAGCACTTTTCACGCAGAGCAACACAAAGTGCTTTACAGTAACAGAACATCGAACAGAACAACGTTACCCACATCCTCCCAAAACAAACAAACTGGCACACACTCAACCATGGACACACACACGCACAGACACACACAAATACAGTGGGCTAATGTACCAATGACGGTAACATCCTAGTTATAAGCTAGATCGAAGAGATGTGTCTTGAGCTTCTTCTTAAAAACATCCACAGCCTCCACGGCTCTTAGGGCCTCCGGAAGACCATTCCATAGTCGAGCTAAGTGTAGAAGCTAAGTGTGGCCTCTCCATGAGATTTGGAGTTAACTCGTGGAACTATTAAGAGCCCTGTCCCGCTGGACCTCATGTTCCACGTCGGCTGATATAGTACAAGCAGGCCAGCTAAGTATGGAGGGGCGAGTTTGTTAACACATTTTAAAACCAGTAGAAGTATTTTGAAGTCACTTCTGAAACGGACAGGGAGCCAGTGCAAAGATTTCAAAATTGGATGTTCACCATGAATCAATTTCACTTCACAGGACTCTCAATAAAGTCATTCTGTTCAAATTCCTCTGCACCTCCAGATGAGCCTCGGGCAGCGGGCGAGGATCACCTGCACACCAGACATGGCGTATGGACCCACAGGTCACCCGGGGGTCATCCCTCCCAACGCCACTCTCCTCTTCGACGTGGAGCTTCTCAAGTTAGAGTAGCTGCCTCGAGCTCGCTCGGCCCACACCACGCGCTGCTAGACTCCTGTCCAAACGCTTGCCTACGCATCACCGCTTACACACGGGGAAGATGAACGCGCCGAGATCGAAGACCAGTCTGTGGAGATGGAAGATGGACATGTGGAGATGTTTCAACTAGGGGTGCACCGATCAGGTTTTTTTTGCTCCCGATGCGATCCTGATCCTTTGATTTTAGGGATCGGCCGATCCCGATCTCCAGTATGGAGTCCCGATACCAAGTCCCGATCCCCAATACCAAGTCCAGATACCGAGTCCTGGTCCTGCAAAAATCTCTAGACAGTATGAGTATCACCACACAGCACCATCATCCACACTCCAGACTCTCCCCGACTCCTTTACCGATCCTGATCGGGACAAAATCACAAGTCCCCATCCTTAGAAAAAAGTCTGGTCGGCCCCTGATCATCGATCTGAGGATCGGATCGGTGCACCTCTAGTTTCAACGGTCATTGTGCAGATCCACATCATCGACAGCATCCACTACCATCCACTTTTCTGGAAAATCGGGAATTTGTAACATCCATGATTGGAGGCTATGACTATCGCTGCCCACTCCACTACCCAGCACCCACTACACTACCTCCTCCACTAACCACTACCCAGTGCACTAAACATTTCAATACCCACTCCACTACCCACTTCATTACCCACTACCCAATCCACTACACACTACCCACTACACTACCCACTTTTGTCAGGTTATTTATCAGTGCACTATTCCCCCTAAGTTCACTATAAAACCCAGTCAGTGCTAACCAGGACATGTGCACTGATGTTTGAAATTCTACGCAAATTATTTTGTTATAATATTCTGTATTATATGTAAGGATTATAATTATACTAAGATGATCTCTACATTTAAAAAAAAAAAGACCTGAATCTGTGGATGTCCCTCAAGCAGGAATCTCCTCTCCCAATGTAAACAGATAGGGTACATTTCCAAGCTGGGGAATTTATGTCAAGTCTGAATAGGCCCAGCCATTGACAGGAGGAGAGTTTTGTTAGCTGGTTATTTAACTATACTTTACACCCCTCTCTGTATGACTCCTTAATATCCACTCCAACATCTAAATATTGTATATAAGTTGGAGACAACATGTCTGTGTCTATGTTCAACGCATTAAAACGTGCTGATGAATGTCTGTCAGTGTCCTGTCTGTATCTGCATGGATCTATTACAAAGGTGGACAACCTGCATCTGTTATGGTACAAATACAAACTAAACTAGAAGTGCAATTCCAAGAAATTGCATGGTTGTGAATGCCGCATGCTAACGTCTATGTGTTGGGTCTGGCCATGCCAGGTTAATGTCTGTGGTAATGTGTGGGGTCTTTTCATTCCTGCAGTCACTGTGTTAGATCTGTCTGTCTCCCCCATTCAAACTGTATGGGATAATTTTCTAAATCCATTGTGTTGGGTCTGGCCACGCCTGGTTGACTTCATTTTTTTCAATGGCTTTTGGGATGTGGCCTGTCTACCACCCCTATGAATTTGGTGTGCGTATGTGGAAAAATGTGGTGATGGCAACCTCGTGTATTTCTCCCCCATTCTATCCCTATGGGATTTTTGTCCTGGTTTTCCCGAAATTATCGGAAAACGGCCGGAGATCCGGCTTAGAAAAGTATAGCGATGCTAGTCCAGCCAAGCCGCACCTAACACAGTTTTCGCTTTTCTGCTGCGATGTTAACCGTCCGAGGAGAAGCGAACCGAAAAACGGCGGAATAAATAATAATAAATAAAGAATTTGGGTCACGAATAACATAGGTTGGAATGCATAACATTCATTCACAACCAATAAGGACCCAAGAGGCAAGCAACAGAGGAGTTGCAAACTCCTTTAATAGTAGTAAAAGTTGTGAAAGACTCAATGTCAAGTCTTAAGAAGTACACAAGCAAGGCTATCTAATAACACTCAGTGATGCGATGCAGCACGGAATCCCCCGTCGGTGGAATGGAATCATCTCGAGGGAGATGAACCAGGAGAGGCAGTGAGTCTGGATCAAGGTGGAACTCAGAGGAGGAGAGAGTTGAGTCGCCCCCAGCACACACGGTAGGTTGACGCTAGGTTTCCACTGCAGAGTGGTCCGTACACGGTCAGTACGTATACGGTCCGTATGCCATCCGGTTGGAAAATTGCGGTTTCCATAGTCAACAAACACTACCGCGTGCGGCGCATTGGTATTCGCGCGTGAACATACGCAATAACACACACTTTTCATGCAGTCCACCCCATGCATGATACTTGTAAACAATTGCGCAGGAGATATCTGTGTGTGTGTGTGTGTGTGTGTGTGTATATGCACCATGGTGCATGGTGCAGGAAGAGGGGAGGGTGGAGGGGTGGGGGGTGACGCCGGCGTCGGAGGAGGGAGAGGGTTTGTGTGTGTCTGTGTGCGTCAATGTGTGTGTTCGCTTGTTTCTGTTGTGTGTGTGTGTGTGTCACATGCCGCAAATATCGCCGCAAAGTTTGCACACGGTTCTGTGCCTTGCGCAAAAACCATGCATGCTAGTTGTAAACAATTGCACTTGGCTTCAGAAAACACATTCTACCATAGTAATATATTCTGTGGTTGCATTTTTAAAAATGTTTTTCTGGCAGCAGCCAATGTTTTTCATCTTTATTGGATAGGATTAGTCGGAAACTGGGCTGAAGAAATCGGAGGAAGACATTGCAGACAAGCTGATGAGAGGAGGAAAACATTATTTTTTTCCCCAATTTTGGACTTTTACTTCTTTGCAAATTGACACAGACATGTGCGAGCGTCAGACGCAGAAATCAGAGATGGCAAAAGTACCCAAGTCTCTCTCTCTCGCTCTCTCTCTCTCTTTTTCTCTCTCTCCTGACCACGGACCGGAGCGGACGTGTTACTGTGTGCTTGCTTTGCTGAATTACTAAAGCCTCGATAAATACTCCTGGATTGCATCGGCTGGTCTTCGCCTCATCACGGATCTACCATTTACTACATTGGTGTCCGAAGTGGGATTGCGCCGCTTGGCCAGATGTTGGGGGACACGTGGAGTATAAATAAGTATTTACAAAGCGCTGTCACTGTTCACGGTGTTCTGCCATAATGCTGCCGTTGGCAGGTTCCATTCACTACAATCATTTCCCTTTTTGGGATCAATAAAGTTTTGTGATTCTGATGAACTCTACGGGGTGGGAGGGATCAGTAGCTATCCGGCCTCCACGTTTCTGAGTTCTGGGGCATTGATTCCTCATCTCCAACCTTTTGATGGATCTATTCTTGATAACTTGTCGCTCTTAGCCATAGGTTAAACACCATACAAATATGACCAGTACAAGACCCAATGTTTGCTGCTATCCTGATATATATATATATGGGGTAGCTGTGCGCTTGAATAAGCCAAATAAAGGTGTGGTAATGGGAGGGTGCTCCCTCGTGGAGGAGCTGGGGGAATGCACCTGAACTCAGGTTGACAACAGGCTAAACTCAGCCCGTTGCCAAGCTTCATTCAGGTTCCATTTATAGGGGCGTGTCAGTAACCACCAAGTGGCTAGGGGTGCAGGCCCCCAATGCCCCCAAGCTGGTCAATGAAGTATGTTTTCCAAATATGTTTAATTAATTAAATTCAGTATTTATAATAATACGTATACATATTTATATTGATTTGTTAATATTCGTATTAATTCATGTATAATTTGTACATGGGTTGTTAGTAAAATGAACATACATTTGTAAAAGATGAATAAACTTCAAATTAAAGACCAGCTTTAACTTCCGGGGTCATAGTGCAAGGATATGACGTCATCCTCATTGCTGATTGGCCTGCCGCTGATGTTCAGCACCGTGATTGGTCCGCCCGAAATCCGCCCGCCGCTGCCCGTGCTGGTGTCAACACAGCAACATAACAAGGTCAGGAATAGTCCACGCAGCACATGTTAAACACGTTGATATTCACATAACCCGTGTGCTCAGATTCTAGTTAGTGGGTTAGCTAGTTAGTTAGTGGGTTGCTGATCTAACATCAACCGGTGCCACCACAACACAAACGATCTATCGTGTTTTACCTCGTTCACGTTCCACGGAAAGTTGAAAGCAACACAATTAATCTGTCTTTTTGTTTCTAGTGTTTCAATTAATTATCTCAAAAGATGCCATTAAATGGCACAGCCTTTCGGCTAGGGGTGCAACGATTAGTCGATGACTAATCGATTATGAAGTTAATCGATAGTCGGCAAGGAATTGATAATTTGCTAGTTTTCAGCAGTTAATCGTTAACACCACCACGTAGTGTTCTACACAAATTTAATATTACTTCATCCATTTCTGAAAATATGATTATTATGATTATTATATGAGGAAAGGCATCTAACATTGGCGTGTACATTGTTTAAATTGTAATGAGTTTGTGTCAGAGTAATTAGCTTAATTGTTGATAACGTTTTCGTACCTAAAAGGCATTCATTTTCATAAAATAACAAGGTGTGCCTTATAATCCAGTGCACCTTATAGACTAGTTTACCCGCGAAATACAGGGGGCTGGCATTTTGTCCCGTCGGGATGAAACACACTTCCGTTGCCTTATTGTTGCCTACGGCAACTCTGGTACTTGACCGAGCAAACAAAACACACAAAACGCATGCCAGTTCAAAATCCGACCACTAGATGTTGTCTGTGACCAGTAAACACACCACCCCACTCGCTCCATTTATAATGTTGTATAAATATTGATGAATTACAGTCAAAATCCGACTTAAAGTTACTCACCGAGTGATCACATGTCTTCTGGACCAATAGGCTGGCTGCTTCTACTAGTAATTACAAAAGGAATGGGAAAATGGAACGAGTTGCACTGATTATTAAATCATGCGCTTGTGGGAGTGACAGATCCGCATAAGAGCATTTGGGTGTGGAATAGCACACCACAAGTTACCACCATCCGTTTTAAATAACCCTGTAGGTGTGTGTTACCACCAAATATACATGTTGAAAAATAACCAAAAACACATCGGACTAAATGACACCGGGCAAGGCGTTCAGACACCGGAAGTACCCCCCGAACTTGTCTATATGTGGAATTTTTTCTGGTTATGATTTTATGATATACACACTCTTGTTCACTGTTTTGTGCACACGCCTGTTATTTAAAAAATAAAATAAAAATGTAGTTAGTCAAGTATATATTTTCTAGTTGTGCTCATTTATGGAATCGGGAAATTTGTTGCATATGAGGCCCGTGCGCTGAGCGTTACACGTTAAACACACACACGTATAGAAGTATTATATATTATGTGATTTGTGGTTATCTGTCCTGTTTATCTTGGTGCGCCTTATAGTCCGGTGCGCCTTGTGCGCCTATATGTTTTTTTTTTCTTCCAAAGATTGCTCGTCGGTGGTGCTCCTTATAATCTGCTGCGCCTTATAGTGCGGAAAATACGGTAATTGCTGTGTCACGCCATCTTTTGGGTTGTCTTCCTCTACTTCTCTTGCCGACCACTAATCCTTCAAGGCAGAGTTTTGTCAGACCTATTTGGACTGACACTCAATAGAATGACACTGAACCAGAGTCTCTGGAGGGAGCTGACCCATGTTTGTGTGCAGTCTGCTACATTCGGAGAAAGTGAACTATGATGATGAATTTCTGTGTTGCTGTGAATATTTTCGGGATTTTTATAATTATTATAATTCTAACCGCTTAATCGACTAGTCATTTCAATAATCGACTATTAAATTAATAGTTATTTGTAGCTCTACTTTCGGCCCACTGCGCATGTTCTATCAAATTGGATTGTTGAAATATTAGTCCAGTCTCTTTTCTGTGTATCGTGCTTGAACAAAGCATTACGACCAGTGGTGTTGATCAGAGATGGCAAAAGTACCCAGATTTCTTACTTGAGTAAGAGTAAAATACATTTATCTAAAAACAACTTGAGTAAGACTACAAAGTACTGATCCAAATATCCTCTTGAGTAAAGTAAAAAGTACTGCTTGAGAAATGTACTCAAAAGGTATTTTAAGTAAGTAAAATGTAGATGCTCTTAATTGTACTCAAGTATTTTTGAGAGTATAAAGTACAAAGTACAATAAATAAATGTGTATATAAAAACCACAGTTTTCAATGTTGTTTTATCAACCTTATTGTTTTAATAAAACTAACAACCTAGCCTAATTTACTTCAATCAAGGTTTATAACTTGTGCTGCCAAATATTGAGATTAATATCTGAAACATTTGAAATTCCCACACACTGAACCTTTCAAAGTTTGGTGAAAAAAAGTAATTATCCCTGTTTTGGGAAATGTGAGGATACTAATATTTTTTATTAAAAATATACCGAGAACAAGTAAAAAGTCATCAGAGAAAATAGTACTCCTAAAAGTACAGATACTTGAACATTGAAAACTTGAAAATACTTAAGTGCAGTACTTAAGAAGTATTTGTACTTTGTTACTTGCCATCTCTGGTGTTGATTTGATTACACCATTTGTCTGTATTGATATGTGTCGCTTAGTGTTGTCATATTAATCTTCTCTCGAGGTGGTTCCAGTGGAGGACCATACTTGTAGTCCACAGAGTTCTAATGTTGTATTTCAAGGTTTCCTCTGGGGTGCCCAGCAAAGGCGACAAGCTTCGTGTTTAACATCTCCAGGTGGTTCCTGTGGAGGACCATACTTGAAGTCCACAGAGTTCTAATGTTGTGTTTAACATCTCCAGGTGGTTCCTGTGGAGGACCATGCTTGGAGTCCACAGAGTCTGCTCAGCAGCCAGTAGACGGCTTGCTGTCTGCTCCTTGCGCCACCTCCATGCCCCCTCCACCTCCTGCTTCCAGGCGGGGCTTCATGCACAGTGGGCGGAGCTTGCCAAGAAACAGCTCAAGGTGAGGATGACCATCGACTGCATTCCCGTACGGGACTAGAGTGTATTCGCTACATTTTCATTCAGGTTCCATCCAAGTTAAGTAAAATATTTGTCAAATGAGTATCTATTCAATGTTGCTTTTCCTTTGCACCTAGTTGGTGCGTCCGAGATTCCGCACAACGCTGTGTGTAGAACCTCATGATCACTTATGGACCAACGGGGTGGCCGCATTATCTCGGAGGCTCCAACTTGTAGCTTAATGAAAAGTGCAGGTGCGTGCAGTGCCTGGTCGACATGCGAACTGGGAGCGGCTGTTGACATTCGAGGCCGCTCCTACTACGTATAATGAGTTCCTCCGCAACCAATGCGATGCGTTTGGAAGGGGAATCGAACACAAGTTACGTGATCACTCCCTAATTATTATAGTAATAGTAAAAAAATTGCTTAGCTTTCGTCGAGGCCAAAATCACGATTTCGATTACAATTAAATTAATTGTGCCGCTCTATTACAAGGCTCAACTACTTTTAGTGGAAACTAGAGCTGCTACTAACGATTATTTTGATAATTGATTAATCTGATTCTGACGATTAATCGTTTAATCTGTTTGTTTTTTTCCTTTGAAATCGGGACATTTGTATTTCCGGAACAAATATACTTTTTGCGCCCCAATCGGAGCTTTATTTAGGATTTCCTGGAAAACGGGTGAAGAAGGGGGAGTAGACATGCAGCAAAGATGTTGGGGAGGGGACCAAACAAGGAAATGATTAATCGCTGTCGATTCATCGATTATCAAATTAGTTGCCAATTAATTCACTAATCGATTATCATCGATTAATTGCTTGATCAGTTGCAGCTCTAGTGGAAACGCATCATTTTTTTAAAAATGTTTTTTGCCAGCCCATTCAGACTGTTTTTTCCAAGCTTTATTTATTAGGGTTAGTGGAAACAGGTGAAGATGGGGGGCAGACATGCGGGAAATACGCCGGTGGCGAAATTCGAACCACTGACTCACCGCGCCATTGAGGCATATGCGTGCTTTCCAGCGCTCTGCTTAACTGACCGAGCTACTGGGCAGCACGGAAACGCCTCATTAGAGGTTAGGAGTCGGGGGGAGTTTGGTCAATATGTCCGTATATTGCACAGCTTTTAATGTTTTGAACGTTTTCAGGGCAAGGATGCAGAGGATCTGGTGTGGCGCACTCCCGAGGGGCTGGACATCAAACCCGTGTACACCAAGGCTGACTCTTCGGAGGCCGCCGACGAGCTTCCAGGCGTGTTTCCGTACACACGCGGCCCGTACCCCACGATGTACACCTACCGACCGTGGACCATCCGGCAGTACGCCGGCTTCAGCACCGTGGAGGAGAGTAACAAGTTCTATAAGGACAACATCAAAGGTACTGCATGTTGTATTATCATCAGGGCTCGAAAACGAAATTATTTTTAAAAAGTTCTGTTCCGAATGGTACCGGCAGGCCTATGTTTAACGTTTTCGTTCTCTGAACCATTCCGCCACCAAAATATCGGTCCTGAACCGGTTCGGAACGCAATAATTTTGTTCCTTATTTTCTGCAATGTTACGTTTAGATATCATTAATACAAAATATATTTGGTGGATTTTCAAACTTCAGTGCAACTGTATTAACGTGAAACCGGCTTTAAAACGCCATTGCATTTGCTTCCTTGTCTGTCCACAAGATGGAGCCCCAGATGCATGGGGCTTGATGACTGACAGTGAAACTGGACGGAAATAGTCTCCCAGACTTAGGAAATGTTCAAATATAGAGAGAACAGAAATAAAAAACCTTTTTAACCGGTTTTGTGGATTTCTTAATGTTCCGTTTTTGTTCCGGAACAGTTGAAGAGATCTTTTTTGGTTTCCGTTTCCGCTCCTCATAAAATTCCACAAAATTCTGTTCGTTTTCGTTTATTTATTCGTTATTTTTGCTGCTGTAGTTATGATCACACTTTATTGGATATTTCCTCCCTGCTGCTTGTGCCGTGATGTGTGTGCGCGCATGCATGATGTGGCGCCGCGTGCATGTGTTGTGGACCGAATTGTGTGTCCACCCTTCACATGCATTCTTCATCCCCTCGTCCAGAGAGTGCGATCGTTTTATATATGCGATCTGACCGTTCGCGTTGTCCATCCAGAAAACCAAGTCGAGCATACAACTGGGTTCCGCTGTTCCGTGACGCGTGATGTTTGTGTGTGTGTGATCTATATAGAAAAGCCTACCGCGTAACAAGAACTAAGAACGTTTAGGCGCTAGAGGTGTGACAGGGGTGGTGTCCCTTATCCTCCAATCAGCTGCCTGTATTCTAGTATTCACGCTACAAGTCACCGGATCAGCTGTCCAAATTACAGGTTGTGTAATTCGCGCGCACAAACACACACACACACGCACAAACGCACACACGCATACAAACAATACAAAGATACCCGTCTAGACCCACCGCAACGGAGAATACGCACTTAAAAGGGATTTCATTTTTGAAGTCCTTGTAGTTTGTCCCGCTCATTAATTAACATTTAAAACACGATTTGTACCATTTGTCTGTATTGAAGTTTGAGCAGATACTTGGCTACTGCTAAGCCACTTCTCCACGGAAAACTCTAATAAACAAAATGTTTCGCTTACAAGGGGACACGGCACTATGTACGTGTCTCCACGGAAGGGTCTGGACCCCCACACCACCCCGCCGCCCCCCGCCGCGTGGGTGTCGTCGATCTGGGTGGGGCCAATTCCTATTTAAATGCACGCCACTCGCGCACAACAGAGTGGTGGAGAGAGAAAAAGACGCGAAGTATAGGGAGACACACACAAACGGCTAACGTGCAAGGGGTCTGCGCATTGTGCATGGCGATGCTGCATACATTTTGGGATTCTGCCCCCTAGGGAATCCCCACTGTGAGGCGCTTTGCGCCCATCAATCAGCGAGCCGCACATTTGCATTGCCCAATCAATTCGAAGCAGTGGCTGACCAATCAGCGGCCCTACAACTTGCGGGCCGCGAGTGACGGGGACGGGACGCCTAGGATTATTCGCGCAACACTCGGGTGTCAGCTGTCACCCCGATTTTACGCCTCGGTTTCACACTGACAACGCCGCCAAAATCACGGGGTGGACACGCAACCAAACGGCTGTGGTATAGGGGCCACAGAGGACATTCTTAGTATGTCTATGTTAACTAATCCTATTGGCTGTATGGTTAATTTCTGTATGTTATTTAATTGAATTGTGTATGATCTCAAACTAAATAATGACTTTCCTGACTATTTTTTTTGCTTTATCTGTATGTACTATAATATTTCCATGCCTTAAAACAAAAATGACAATTATTTTAATTTTAGTCAACTCCATGCCTAATTGATGTCTTTATTAATTATTCAGAAAACCGTAATCTGAACCCAACATTATTTTCAGAAAACATTTCATGTGTTTTTCCTTCTCATCCCAGCTGGCCAGCAGGGACTGTCTGTGGCGTTCGATCTTCCCACGCACCGCGGCTACGATTCTGACAATCCGCGCGTCCACGGAGACGTGGGGATGGCCGGAGTTGCCATCGATACCGTCGAGGACGTCAAGCTCCTGTTTGATGGAATCCCCTTAGAGAAGATGTCGGTCAGTCCATTCATGTAGCTGCTATGTAGCTACATGAATGTAGCTACATAAATATAGATGCATTTATGTACATTTAACAGCTACATGTAGCTGTTAAAAATGTTTAGTTAACTTTGGCTGTGTCCGAAATCACTCCCTATCCCCTACTCCTTACCCCCCATATAGTGCACTCACTTATAGTGCACTCAGCAACAGCCGAGATTTCGGACACTAGAGTCCGGCGTTGAAAATTATTATAAAATATAATTGCAAAAAGTATAATTATAAAATTCAACAATCATCAGAAAAAGTCAAAAGTACTTTATTTATAACTATTTGCCGTGGTCGGTCGCTATTTACTCCCGCCGCGCCATTTTTTAAAAAAGTTTAGGTCATTTTTAAAGACGTCTTGCAATTCATTATGCGTTATATTGCTCTGTCTAGGGTACATCCGATGCTCACTACTTTTTGCGGGGTTTGGGATACTTCAAGTGCACTATATAGGGTACATGTAGAATTCGGACACCCCTACAAAATGGCGTGCGCCCCATATAGTGAGTGCACTATATGGGGGATACTATCGGACACAGCCTTTGTTTAAAATATCTGGTATAAATGGTTAGCCAACTTTGTTTAATATAGCTATAACTGTTATATATGTTTTAGTTAACTTAGTTTAATATAGCTGTTGAATGTCTAACCTATATAGTGCACCGAAAGTATCCTACAATGGACCGCAAAAAGTAGTAAGCATCAGATGTACCGTAGACGAAGCAATATAACCCATAATGCATTGCGAGACGGCGAAAATGGCGTGCTGGGAGTAAATAGCAACGGACTGCGGCATATTGTTATAAATTAAAGCACTTTTATTTTTAATAATTATATTTTATAATAATTTTGACTGCGCCAACTCTAGTGTCCGAAATCCCGGCCGTTGCTCTTGAGTGCACTATAAGTGAGTGCACTATATGGGGGTAGGGGATAGGGAGCGATTTCGGACACAGCCATTGATCAACGTGTCGTCATTGTCAGGTGTCTATGACGATGAATGGAGCCGTCATCCCCATCCTGGCCATGTTCATCGTGACTGGGGAGGAGCAGGGCGTGGACAAGGCTAAGCTGACTGGAACAATCCAGAACGACATCCTCAAAGAGTTCATGGTGCGCAACACCTACATCTTCCCTCCGGAACCTTCCATGCACGCCATCGCTGACATCTTTGCCTACACGTCCAAGGTACTGCCACACTCTGTATGACTGAGCTACGGGCACCTTTATCTACACCGCTATTACACTGATGCAGTCTATTGGGAACGAGATCGTGACGTTACTCGTGGGAGCAGAGGAGTAGCACCTTCTCGTCAGAGTTCCATGTATACACGTGGATTTGTTTACATTCCTGCACGCGCACGGTGCACAAGCCGACATGCCTGGGAATCGTTGCGCTAAAGGCTGTGGAGAATCATTGCGCATGTTGCATTTCTTTCATTTCCCCAAATGGAACCTTAACGCAATCCGACGAGATGTCGTCTTCATGGCTGCTGAAGCTCTGTTGGACGAGAAGAAACTGACCATCGACTGCATTCCGGACGCGTTGCTACATTTCTATTCAGGTTCCGTTCAAGTTACCTGAAATATTTGTCAAGTGAGCGTCTAGTATCCACTAGTAGTATTTCAATGCTGCATTTCCTTTTCACCGAGTTGGTGCGTCCGAGATGCCTCACAATGCTGTGTGTAGAACCACGTGACCGCGTAAGGACCAATGGGGTGGCCGCATTATCTCGGATTCTCTAACTTGAGCTCAATAGAACGTGCAGGTGCGCGCTGCCGCACCGGTCGACATGCGAACGGGGAGCGGCTGTTTACATTCGAGGCCGCTCCTACTACGTATAATGAGCTCCTGCGCAACCAATGCAATGAGTTTGGACGCTCGATCCTACGATTAACCCTTTCTCTGCCGCCGTTGTCTTAAGCTGTCCTGATAGATCAAGGCTCCCTTTTCCGCTGTCGTCTAAAGAACTCCTTCAAACTTTTTTATTGTAACTTGTCCATTGGGTAAAATCTAAAACCGTGAAAACACAGAGGACTAAAGAATAAATGTTATTTCATATTGTAAGGAGAGTTGATGTAAGGGCGTGATCATTACATGACGGCGCTATTATGATGCCTTGTAAAAAAAAAATTGTTCTCAAAGTTACTCAGTACTTTCGCTACTTAAGTAACTTTTTGGTGGAGTGCTTTTTTTCACCTTTACTTGAGTAACTATTTGGATTACTACTTTTTACTTTTATTTGAGTAATATTTTGCGGAGGTAACAATACTTTTACTTAAGTCATTTTTATGGTTACTCTCTTGGTTATGATACTCTTATGGTTACTCTTAAGTCATTTTTTGGCTACTCTGCCCACATCTGGTTGCAGCACATGCCGAAGTTCAACTCCATCTCCATCAGTGGTTACCATCTCCAGGAAGCCGGTGCTGACGCCATCCTGGAAGTGGCCTACACCATCGCCAACGGTCTGGAGTACTGTCGTACAGGGATCAAGGCCGGACTCACCATTGACCAGTTTGCCCCAAGGTAAATATAAACTCATGGACCAGATTACCATCACTATCATTAAAACAACCTCATTACCTGCGCCGCGGAACGCACGTTATGTTTTTGGTCGCGTTGGTTGGTTTGTCCCCAAGATAACTGAAAGAGTTGTGCACGGATCTAGATAAAAATTTTGGAGAGTTGTTGGAAATGACAAACAGAAGCATTGATTAAACTTTGGTGCATTTCTGTAGCTTGCCGCGGTCATGTGACCAGACTTCCGTAGTGTAGTTGGAATGTTCGCCGGTGGATTGCAGTCTATGGGTCAATCGCAATCGCGCTACTTGAGCACTTGCCTTGATAATGGGTTGCCACACATACTGCTAGCACTAAAAGCGGTATTTTTTTGTACCACTAGGCGCAGGTTTGCGATCTCTGAGTGCTTCTAGTTTCATTCTGGCTTTGACTTCTTCGCTGCTGGTGTGTTCTCTATACGAGATGCCGAGGAGCCTGCGGAAACATCTCATCTCTGTGGTCTGAATTCTTCTCTCTAGTTTTGCCCTCAGGGTCCATGTCTCACATGCGTACAGAAACAAAAACAATCCTTCAAGGCACAGTGTTAGGTGGAAGAAGCAGAGGAAGAATGAGAAAGCGATGGGAAGAAAACATCCAAGAATGGGCAAGTTGCTGGTTGATGCGAGTGGCCGCGTTTGCAAAGTTTTCAGTGGCGCCCCAACGTTCAGCCAGACTACAGGAGTGATGATGATGATGATGATGATGACTTATGCTTGATGAGCATATAGTAACACCAATGCGCTGTTTTTTGTGGCTCTTCAACAGCGCTCTGCAGTTGACATTTTTGTAACGTTTCAAGTAACGGGTAATCTAACGCGCTACTGCTCATAATAAAGTAATTACATTAGAGTTACTTACCCGTGTGCCCCGCATTACTTCCTGCGTTAGCTCAAAGAAAATCCAGCGTCCACTTTATAGTAAAACGACGCGCGGTATATATGTTTTATTCCATAACTTTTCCAACTGGGGTTATCCGAGTGAATGCCGCCAGTAAATCATGGAATGTGAAAAAAATGCATTGTCTGCGTGGAAATAAAGGTATTATTTGAATTATTTATCCCAAAACAATATTATTATTGCGGTATGTTGCCAACTTTGTCTAGGAAAAAAAATACTGTCCATCTTCAGAAATACCACTTGCAATTTGAACAAAAGAAAGTTCACAGATCTGTTTAGTGTTTTACTGTGTGTAAATTATAACTCACATTCATTAAAGTGTCTATTGTACTGGTGATTCTAGTTGTTGTTTTTTTGAGAAGGTTTGAGTGAATAAAATCAAAAGTAACGAAAATTAACTAAAGTAATCTAAATTAGTTACTTTTAAAAGAAAGTAACGAGTAATCTAACTTAGTTACTTTTTTGAAGTAACTGTGGCAACACTGCTCTGCAGTGTGTATGTACCCTATCTTCCCAATCATGACAGCTGTGTTGGTGCGAACAGCTGATTTATCTCCATGTGTGTTAGTGAGTATGTGACGTGTGCGTTTGCGGTTTGCGAGGTGATGGGACTGCGGGCGGGGCTATCACGCGCGTGGTGGTGCTTGTGTGTGTCTCTCTGCTTGTTGGCATGTGTGTGTATGTGCACTGCTATCACTACTTTTACCTGTGCCCCGAGGCAGGTGATGTTTTTGGCAGCGTTGGTTTGTCTGTCCCCAAGATAACTGAAACAGTTGTGCACGGATCTGGATGAAATTTAGATGAAGTTGTTGGAAATGTCCCACTGAAGAATTGATTAAATTGTGGTGCATTTCTGTAGCCGATAAGTAACATAATCATACTTGAACACCAACTTACCGATAGGTCGCTTTCGAGCTACTCTACGAACACTTGCATTGATAATGGGTTGCCAAACATACTGCTAGCACTAAAAGTACTATTTTTTTTTTTCTGTACCACTACGGCACAGGTTTGCTTCTGAGTGCTTTTGCCCATCTGTACCTCCCACTTTATTTCTCAAATCATCTTTTATTTTGAATAATTAGGGTGTTTTTATTTCTCCATGGTAATATTGATCATTGTTTTTTTTTATATCTATAGAGCATCGACACATTTAATTGAATGCCAGAGTTCTTGTTGATTTTTTATTTATTTTTTCATTCTACAATGTGCAGCTGGTGGAGACACGTGAGAGGAGCGGAACCATCATTGATCGTAGATATGATTATGTCCTTGTCACAGCGCGTGACAAGGACACCTTGCTCTCTGCAGGTCTTTGTCTGCTCTTTGTGTACGACTTTTCTCTGCTGCTTGCAATCTCTGTAAAGGTTACAGGGGATGACCTGCCAATCTCTCTATTCCACGGACGTCTTATTAGATTCCTTGCGCGCTGAGTTGAGCGCCGGCATGCACGCAGGCGAGGCGCGTATGTATCAACTCAGCTGACATCAGGGAAGAAGATTTTTTTCGGTTTTAATGTTCATCTGTGTTTTCCTCTTAAAGCTCTGTCTTATTGGATACTTTGTGACCATGTCTCGATTAAACCTGTGTCCACAAGAGGATTCTCGGCATGCGTCATGCCTGCGTCGCTGTTTAGCTGACATTTCTGTTGTACTAGACAATGTTGTTATAACCTGCGCCGCGGAACGCAGGTTATGTTTTTGGCGATGGTTGCATTGCTTGGTTTGTCTCCCCAAGATGAACAGAAAGAGCTGTGCACGAACCTGGATGAAATTTAGCAGAGTTGTTGGAAATGTCACACGGAAGAATCAATTTAATTTTGAAAATAATCGACTAGTAAAATAATTGTTAGTTGCAGCCCTAATGGCTGTAGGCCAACTAGATGCCATGTGCACTGTAAACGTATTGTCAGTTTGATTTGAGTTTATTCTATACATTGAATAAGGGACCTTGTTTGAAATCCAGCACTGCTGAATTAGTTCCTGTACATTTACCGTTGCTGCCACAAAGGTACTCATAATATAGAAGCAAATAAAGAAACGAAGGGAAAAAAAAGGCTTGTCGCATAGCGCAGCGGATTAAGACCGCTGCTCCAAGTCATCTCCATACACAGTCTTGTTGCTGTGGCTTGGGTCACAGGACACGCAGCACAGTGAGAAAAAAAACATAAAACACAGTGGCTGACTGGCTGTGTCCGAAATCGTTCCCTATCCCCTAATCCGACTATCTTAAGGACTGCATCCACCCACACACCACCAGATCGTCCCTAAGATCAAACGATAAACACTTGCTGTCCACCCCACGGACTTCCGTTCTCGGGGCGACAGAGTCTTTGCGGCTGTGGCTCCACGGCTGTGGGACGCTCTCCCCATGAATCTGAGGACTGTACCGATGCCTTCAAGCGCCACCTAAAGACATTTCTTTTTAAGCAGGCTTATGAATAGGGCCCTACCCCTGCCGTTCCTATCTTTTATTTTATCCTTTAATCTTTTACCTATTTTTTATCTGCTCTATTTCATTCATTTGCTTGTGTCCATTTACATTTTGTAATAACGTCTGCATTTTTCACTGCCTTGTCTGTGAAGCGCTCTGTGGCTCTTGCCTGAGAGGAGCACTATATACTTACTTACTTACTCCCTACCCCCCATATAGTGCACTCACTTATAGTGCACTCAACAGCAACGGCCGAGCTTTGGGACACTAGAGTTAGCACCGTCAAAATTATTATAACATAATTATAAAAAATATAATTATAAAATTCAAACATATCACAAAAAGTCAAACCTACTGACATTTATAATGTTTTGCCGCAATCGCCGTGCGTTTATTTATTTTTTTTAAGTTTAGGTCATTTTTAAAACGTCTCGCAATGCATTATGGGTTGTATTGCTTTGTCTAGGGTACATCCGATGCTCACTACTTTTTTCAGTGCAGTGAGGGATACCTTCAGTGCACTATATAGGGTACATGGAGAATTCGGACGCCTCCTACAAAATGGCATGCACCCCATATAGTGCACTATATGGGGGATAGGGAGCGATTTTGGACACAGCCATTTTCTGTTGGATTACTGGTGTGGGGGTGGATTTCGCTGTCTTGAGGATTTGTGGCGGGTAGAGAGCAATATTTGACCCTTTTACAATTGGTTTGGGCCCAACAGATAATCTCATCCAGTTGCTTTAACAGGAAATTGACTTTTTTATCTGCATCCCCGGGCGGAGCAGGTTATTTTTTTTTTGGTCACGTTGGTTTGTCCCCTTGATAACTGAAAAAGTTGATCACAGATCTGGATGAAAGTTTTGCAGAGTTGTTGGAAATGACGAAAGAAAGGTGCGTTTCTGTAGCTTATAAGTAACAAAATAATCATACTTCATTATTATTAACGGGTGAACGATCGCCGTAGTGATGTCACGCGTGGCCACGTCTCCCGCACCTGTGCCGAGGAGGCGGCGAGCGCGCACACACACACACACGCACACACAAACACACACACACATGGTCTTATGACGATTTGTGAGTCTCGGCCCCCCTCAAACTCAGAGGTATTGGTTTAGACAGTCGTCGGCCCGGGGTATCAACAGTCTCAGCGGACGAGGGGATTGAGACAACGATGCCTCTGCATTCAGCGAGGCTGGTTTCTCAATCCCTCTCTGGCTCTGGTTGAGATGCTTTGTCGCATTTGCTGGATGGCCCAGAGGAAATCTTAAGCACAACACACACACACACACACACATGTGCCTGTGTCTTCATATCAACGCTGATAACAATCACCAACATCACAACACCTACAGATGGCTGGATGGATAGTTTCATACCTGGTTAGTGTGCAGCTTAGTCAATGAGACATTTCCATGTAAAAATCCGAGTGATTGGTTAGGTCCAACACTGTCAGCTTCCTAACTATTACAAACATCTAGCGATGTGCGATGTGTGGGCGATGCGTTGGTTTTGGCTCGCCAGGCTACTACTCTAGGAGCACTTACATTGGTAATGGGTTGCCACACATTCTGCTAGCACTAACAGTACTATTTTTTTGTACCACTACGGCGCAGGTTTGCAATCTCTGAGTGCGTCTAGTTAAAAGAGTATAGTTATAGAAGACTTTTAAGGAATATCATTTGGAATTCAAATCTGTGTTCCAGGCTGTCGTTCTTCTGGGGCATCGGGATGAACTTCTACATGGAGATAGCCAAGCTGCGGGCCGCGCGCCGTCTTTGGGCCACACTGATCAAGGAGAAGTTCCAGCCCAAGAACGCCAAGTCCCTGTTGCTGCGGACCCACTGTCAGACGTCTGGGTGGTCCCTCACTGAGCAGGTGTGTATGAACGATCAGGACTAGGACCACTGTGTCATAACCAGGATCTAACTTATTCCGTGTCTACATTACCAATGCATTGCCGTTGAGTGAATGTTCCTGCCAGGGCTTTGAACAGGTTCAAGGAACGAAAACGGGAACGTTATTATTTTTTTATGTTCCGGAACAGGAACACTTATTTTAAAATACTGGTAACCGGTTAATACCGGTTTCATTTTGTTCCTCAAAGGAGTGCACTTGGGGATAACTTCAGAAGTAAAACAAGAGTATTTAAGGATAGGAATAGGAATCGTTGCGGGACTCCCGCATCAGCGTGTTTTTGTGCGTTTGCCACGACACACAAGACCTCGGCTGTAGAGCTGGCCTTTGTAGCAAGTCGCTTTGGGTTTGCCGCAACAAATATTGCATAGCATTTAACAGCTGACGGGAACGAAATTAACCGTCCCGGGAACAATTTTTTTTTTTTTTTTCTAACCGGTTCAGGAATGTCAATTTATTGCTAGAACACATAACCAAAAACGTTATAATTCTGTTTCTGTTCAGAACGAAACGCTTGGGAAAAAATATTGGTTCAAAGCCCTGGTTCTTGCGTTCAATGTACTCGAAATGGCAACTGAACAGGGTCTGCTCAATGATTAATGATGACCCTGAGGTCATCATTGAGGACCCTGAGGTCCTCCAGTACCGGCCTTTTAACCTTACCACGAGTTGGCTCCAAAAGGCACGGAGAGGCCGCATTTAGTTTTTAGGGCCCCTGTCTGTGGAATAGCCTGCCGGAGGGCCTCAGGGCCGTGGAGACAGTTGATATTTTGAAGAGGACACTGGCACTTAGTCGCCACATATCTATTTATTATATTGACTACTTGTTTATTTACAACTTTTTGCTTTCATCTTAACCGCTTTTATTTTATTTTATTATTATTGATCTTTAAAATGTATCTTGTCATTAGTACAGTGTTTCCTCTTGCTGTATATCCTCAGTGCCAAGCCATGTGTATCATTTTATTGACAAATCCATTGCCTGCGTGTGTGTGTGCGCGTGTATGGATCAATTGTTCCTTTTATTTTTGTTGTTTTGTTTTGTTGTGTTGCTGTGAAACACTTTGAATTGCTCTGTGTGAAAGGTGCTATATGAATGAAGTTTGAATTTAATTGAATTTGTCATTGTACAGACAAACAACGCAATTCAGAGCCGGCCCTCACTGTAAGCATAATCAATCATTAACATTTATAATAGTAACAATCCATCAATTAAAAAAAAATAACGTAAAAGGAGGACTTCTCGGACAACGTGTGCAAAAGAGTTGTGCAAATGAACAGAGGTAGCCCATGTTTCCGGCATATTCTCGCACGTGTGAATATAAAGTGGTGATCACCGTGGGGAAGAAGCTGTTTTTGAGTCTTTTTGTTTTCGCTCCGATGCACATGTAACACGTCCCTGAGGGCATCAGAGCAGACACAGGGTGGTATTTATCTTTTATAATGTTTTGGCCCTTAGTAAGGCAGCGAGATGTTAAGATGTCTGTCCGGGAAGGGGCAGTCAGTGATCTTTTGGGTGTCTTGAAGAAAGTTGCTCAGTTAGATACCAGTTATATTTTAATTAGGGCTGCACGGTTTTGCCCAGAAATTAAAATTGCGTTTTTTTCCACTTTTTTTTAAGTTGCGGAACAGACACATAGCAAAACACATAAATGCAATGCAAACGCTTCATTAACATATTCTATGCACATATTTTCAGAGGCAGGTAGCCGCTGCAGTGCATTGAGTTGCCTAACATTTTTGAGGAAGTAAAAAATATCTATTGAAATCAAATCTATTATTAATGAAAAAAACAGCAATATTCTCCTCCAAGAGGCGGAAAGAAAACGCTGCCGTGCCCGACACGAGCGCCAACCTATGTTTAACAAAACGAACGAATGCACAAGCAAGACGACTAGAACACACACACACACACACACAGCAATACGGTAAGTGCGGTACGCACTTACAGGCAGCAGTGTGCATTAATGGGGAGTTTTTTTTAAAGACATGAGACAAGAAACTGCGATTAAAACCACACCTCTCGCAGTGTAATAACCACAAGGGGCGCACCGTGGTTAACTTACTTTTGCGGTTTATCATTCAGCCTTAATTTTATTAGTTATATATTGAAGTTATATATTAGATGTTACTGCCATATATTAGTGATATATTATTACCTGCGCTGGGGCGACTCCGAAAAGCAGGTTATGTTTTTGGTAGAGTTGGTTGGTTTCTCTGTCCCCAAGATAACTGAAACAGTTGTGCACGGATCTGGATGAGATTTGGTACATTTGGAAATGACACACAGAAGATTCGATTTTAATTTTGGTGCATTTTCTGTAGCTTATAAATAACATGATCATACTTAATCACCAACTTGCCGATAGATCACTGGGCGCTTACCGTGGTCACGTGACCAGACTTTCCACACATACTGCTAACACTAAAATTAAAACATGTTTTGTACCACTACGGCGCAGATTTGCAATGGCTGAGTGCTTCTAGTTATATATTACAGTTATATATTGGTTAGAAATTAGGTGTTTTTTTTTTTTTTAAATGAAACCCAACTTTAAAACCCTTCTTCCCCGCTGCCGTACGTCTTACTGAATGCCAGGTAGATGCAGTGGACTTCGGGGAAGTCTTGCAGTCAAGTCGATCAGGGAACTTGCGCACCGCGGACACTACAATAAACACAGCGCCTTTAACATGAATGGGGGCGCGTCACACACTCTATATACATATACGTTCGACACAGTGAGTACGGCGCAGCGCCGAAATGGAGGACGCAGAGAGAGCGACTGTCTGTTACTCGCGCTGCCGGGGCTCAGTGCTCAATGCGCGGTTAAAACAGTTAAATATCTACTTACATTTGTGTTCTTCCTTCTTGTCGGGCCCTGCCATTGTTCAAATGTTTCTCGTTGCCAGTTAATCGCGTTGTATTCTGTAATATTGTACCCCTCCAAACGGAGTCTGCCTGTCGTACGAAGCATGTTTGTTTATTTCTGGCTGTTGAGGCTGTCGTTTTTGGTTACGTCACCAACATAGACTGTATATAAACTTATAAAGTAGACGCAGCGTGCATGGCGTCGTCCCATTGCTGTGAACAAACTCTGGTTGTGCCGCCGACTGCGCGCTGTCATTGTTGAAAGTACCCGTATATCCGGGACAAGGAGAGATGGAGAGAGCTATACAGTATATGAGAGAGAGAGAGACACCCCACACGTGACTTCTTCCGGTGATACTGTCTGCTAGGGGCGCCAACGACAGAGTCAGAATGAATGGGATCCTATGGGAGCTGAAATAAAAAATATTAACGCCAAATCTGACTCGTTTGTGGAATTATGACCCCCCTCACACAATTAACCGATAATTATCCCAGCAATATACATTAAAAAATCAATTAGGAAAGATCTTTAAATAGGTTAAAACAGGCTGCTGAGATTGGAATATTTGTATTGGAATTCCCATAGGGCTCGGG
>OMKY01231036.1:0-11317 GCA_900302395.1 Bregmaceros cantori | reverse complement strand
AACTTCACAACACCCACCTTAGTCGATGGTGTAATTAATTGCAGTTTCAACATAATACATTTGATTATTTTCTTAATGTATTCTTTTTATTCATTTTACCCCCAAACAGTTCAGGGGAGGGGGGTATTTCCGATCTCTGAACATCACTTCCGGTGTCATTTACTTGCCGTGCATTTGGCTATTTTTCCAACATGTCTATTCGGTGGGAGCACACACCTACAGGGTTGGTGAGCGTTTTGTGTGTGTTTTTTGTGAACCACCGCGGTCCACTACGACGAGATTAAATGGAACTCATACAGACACCGGAAGTGTGTTTCACCTGGCGGGACAAAATGCCAGCCTCCTGTATTTTGCGGGTAAACTTGTCTGTTACAAAGCGCTGGGGGTTTTCCGCCCTTCCAAAAAAGTTTTTATTTATTTATAAGCCAAAGGAAAATCATTTTGTTGACACTTTCATACACAAAGAGTGTCGTCTCAACTTTGTAATACCATATAAATACCATGTACAATATAATAAAAAACATATATAGAAGAAAATCCATCTACATGTCCTCATTGGACAGTCTAATTGCCCTTGGCATAAAGCAGCTGTTAAAACACCACAATGGAAACGTAATCAGCTTGTAAGACTGGATGACCTCGCAATGGGGCTGAAGTGGTTTGTCAAAATATCCTAGTGTTGGTCCACTGGGGTAGTTAGTACATTCTTCAGCAGATGTGCCACAATTAATCTAGTTAACATTGATTAATCATGCAGCCATACAACAAGGAATGTCAGAAAAAACGTTAAGCAGTTCACAAAGGAATATTTGACAGGGTTGAAAATAACTAACTATCCGAATAACAGTAACATTCCTGTCCTCTATTCCTGCTTCATTCCAAGCATTTAACTAATATTCTACTTACAACCAGATATGGGCAGAGTAGCCATAAAAATTACTCAAGTAAAAGTATTGTTACCTCAGCAAAATATTACTCAAGTAGGAGTAAAAAGTAGTCATCCAAATGTGGACCAACTCCACAGGAGGCTACGGGACAAGGAGAGGTGGGTTGGTAGAACCAACACATCGTCCACGCATCGCACATCGCTAGACAGTTGCATTGGGGCCAGATATGGGCAGAGTAGCCATAAAAATTACTCAAGTAAAAGTATTGTTACCTCAGAAAAATATTACTCAAGTAGGAGTAAAAAGTAGTCATCCAAATAGTTACTCAAGTAAAAGTAAAAAAGTATTCCACAAAAAAGTTACTTAAGTAGCGAAAGTACTGAGTAACTTTCAGTTTAAAAAATGAATGAAAAAAAAATGATCGCCCGAGAGAGAGAGCCTGAGAGAGAGACAGAGACCGAGTGGGAGAGAGAGAGAGCGAGAGACACCAAGAGAGAGAGAGCGAGCGAGAGAGAAAGCGCCCGAGAGAGAGATATGACATCAACATATGTGCCAACAGTTCCCAACAGGTGTCGCTAAAGGCAGAGTTACTGTACCGAGTACTTTTTACAGACATCTCAGTAAAAAGTAGATTTTTCACCTCAAATTTACTTGAGTAAAAGTAGAAAGTAGCTTGTGAAAAATGTACTCCAAAAGTAAAAAAGTACACACATTTTTTTTATCATTTTCATTACCTGCGCCGCGGGACGCAGGTTATGTTTTTGGTTGCGTTGGTTTCTCTGTCCCCAAGATAACTGGAAAAGTTGTGCGCGGATCTGGATGAAATTTAGCAGAGTTGTTGGAAATGACAAGCGGACGAATCAATTACATTTTGGTGCATTTCTGTAGCCGATAACTAATAATCATACCTAATCACCAACTTACCAATACCTCACTAGGCGCTTACCGTGGTCATGTGACCAGACTTTCGGACTGCCGTCGTGGTAGAAAATATTTTACTTTTAGTGCTAGCAGTATGTGTGGCAACCCATTATCAATGCATGTGCTCGTAGAGTAGCGCGATTGCTATTGACGCCACCCGCAAACATGTCAACTAAATTTCCCAGCAGGTCCCTGGACCCGGAAGTCTGGTCACGTGACCGAGCAGCGATCTATCGGTAAGTTGGTGATTAAGTATTACGTTACTTCTAGGCTACAGAAACGCACCAAAATGTAATCACTTCTTTCTTTTGTCATTTCCAACAACTCTGCAAAATTTCATCCAGATACTTTTTCAGTTATCGAGGGGTCAAACCAACGCTGCTAAAAACATAATGCATGCTGCACCCCGGCACAGGTAATAACACCCTTTCCCCCCTCTGCGTGTATGTAAAATATAGCCAAACCATGTTAGCATGTTAGTTTGGGTAGAGAGCCCAGGGAGGTAAGTGCACAGCTGGCTTAACGAGGCTCCGCTACAGGTGGAGCCCGTTAGCCCCAATTACCTCCTCCACGCTGCTAGCTGTTAGCCACACAGGCAGGGATTCAACATCACACCATGAATTTGCCGGAAGCTTCCAGTAGACTCCTCTATGCTGAGAATGATGGGCATAATCTTTGGTTTGATTGTATTAGAGTTCTCCTTTAATTTATTTCTGAAATGTTGTAAATGGATTACGTTACTTACATTATATTTTACACATTTTACTGTCAGACGTCCTACAGCAAACACATACACACCAATAGACATATTTTTAGAATTTCTCCTTTATTTTTGCCATTTTCTCGTTTCATTGACAGCATTAGTGTGAAGGGGGGATGAGAACGCAGGGTCGAGCGGATCTGCAGTAAATTACTGTGTGGGGAAGCGATCTCGCGGCGCTGCGTGTTCTGTGACCTAAGCCACAGTAACAAGACTATGTAAGGGGCTAGCTTGAAGCAGCCGTCTCGCCGAATGACAGGGCCAGACCCAACAGACATATTTTTAGGATGTAAAATTCTGAAATCACAATTTCCCCTAGAAAGTAGAGAGGTTGTCGTCTTTACATTATAATTTCTTATGTTCATGTATCATCTGTGGAGAGTATTTAGTGTTCCTTCACACATCAGTGCAAATGTTTTAGTATCAAGTATCAACATGGTTGTCACTAAAAGAGTTAATAAATAGGGCTGGCTCTGTGTTGCACTCGGTAAGACACCCGCACCCAGTTTATGTATGGTACCTGTGACATAGTTCACAGGTACAGGCAGCGCCGCGAGTTCTCCTCCGCCTCGCCGACATTGCTGCAATGTCTTCTCCCGATCTCTGGGAGCGCCGGGAAAATGGCCGGCGCTCCCTACGCCGGAAAGAAACCCTTAAAGATTGAATTATTAGTTTTATACAGGGCTCCGAACCAGTTCAAGGAACGAAAACCGAAAACGAGAGGAATCTTACGGAATTTCACGAGGAGCGGAAACGGAAACGAAAAAAACATTTCTTCAAATGTTCCGGAACAGAAACGGAACATTATGAAATCCACAAAACCGGTTAAAAACGTTTTTTTTTTCCGTTCTCTATATATTTTAACATATCCTATGTCTGGGAGAGTATTTTTGTCCATTTCACTGTCAGTTGTCAAGCCCCATGCATCTGGGGCTCCATCTTGTGGACAGACGAGGAAGCGAATGTAATGACGTTAATACAGTTACCCTGAAGTTTGAACATCCTCAAAAAATATTTTGTATAAAAACGATATCTAAACTTAACATTGCACAATATAAGGAACTTTAAGAACGAACAAAATGTTTGTGTTCTGAACCGGTTCAGGACCAAAATTTTGGTGGTGGAACGGTTCCAAGAACGAAAACATTAAATATAGGCCTGCCTGAACCGTTCGGAAGTTCGGAACGGAACGTTTTAAAAATAATTTTGTTTTCAAGCCCTGGTTTTATATAGTTAATAAATAGTAATTGCAAGCTTTTACTTTTACAACATACTTACATACACACAGACACACACAGAGTGGATAAACAGCAGCTGGAATGGTTCAGCTGTCAGTTAGTGACCAGCCACTGTAAAGTCTCCTGTCACCACCGGTGTGTGTCACTAATGTTCAGGTCTGATGTTCCTCGCTAGCTTCCAGGACCCAGCGCCCGTCTCCAGAACCACACCATCTGTGGAGGGCTCTGAAGGGATCCCAGCGTCACTTCCACTCATCTTCATCTTCAGCGAGGGTACAAGGTTGGAACGCTGCTGTCAACATCGTGTGACCAATTCATGCCTGGCTGCAAATCAGTAGTGATTTTTATTTATTTATTTTTCACTTTTATAGTCCACTTTTATAGTCCTCCGTTAAAGGAGTTCTGTTAATCAATCAAAATGAATTAACATGAACAACGAATGATCGAAACCAGTAGTTATTTCTTCAACTAGGCTGAGATCGAGATTGATTGAAAATCTCAATCTCCTCTTTTCTCCAGTCCTCCGTTAACGGAGTTCTGTTAACCAATCAAAACAAATTAACACTAACAACAACTAATCAAAAACGAATTACTTTTTCAACTAGGCCAAGATCGAGATTGATTGAAAGTCTCGATCTCCTCTTTCTTCTCTCTTCTTTCCAGTCCTCTGTTAAAGGAGTTCTGTAACCAATCCCAAATGACTGTCCTTAGCTGGACAACGAAGGTAGTTAGGTAAATAGCTGCTAGATTTCTTAAATTAAAATCTAAGCACAAAATCACTTTTGTGAAGCGCCCTGAGGCAGATTCGGCTGCGATTTTTGGCGCTATATAAAAACCTGTTGAGTTGAGTTTTATTGATAGGGTCTATTGTTAGTTTAGAACGATCATTTGGTTGGGAGGAAAGGTGTGTCAATAAAGGTCATCAAATCACAGCACAGTAGGTGTGTTAAGTGGTGCTGCTTAATCCAGACCATACAGTCTATGATCCAGACCCACCGAACCGCCCCACTGCGAGCGATGCATGGAGGATACGTTGGTTCAGTCTATTGTACTGTCTGTACGTCATGCCTGTGTGCATGTGCCTCCTCTGTTTGTCTTTTGACGTTATCCGGACTCCCTTGAAAAACAGATTTTATACCTAAATGAGACCTTCCTCCTTAAATAAAGGTTAAATAAATTAAATAGAAACAGGGAAGTAAGTTAAAAAAAAACGCACAAAAGTGTTGTCATGATATGTTTATTCTTCAGATGTATTCTGTGATATTGCACATTAATAAAGATATTAGATTAGATACAGAACACAGTTTGATAACCATGATAAACAATTTTAATAAGGGGTGAAGAAAACATTGCCTTCCACCCTGCGTCTCACACGGCTAGCTGATATACATTCACAACGTCCATATATTACATTCAACACTTGACAGGAAACGTTAAGGTGCAGTGTGTAGTTTATTTTAATAGCTTCTCTATTCCCCTCGAGGGCATAAAAGACCTGAGCCATTATATAGACTATTCAACTGGCAGCCCGCGGGCCAAATCCGGCCCACCACCCATTTTTTTCTGGCTCCCAGAGCAATCCTAAAAAATATATATATTTTTTTTATTTAAACATGTTTTAAGAAAATAAAACATACGTCTAAAATAAAAATAAAAGTGTAAAATAAATCCACCACAGCTGCCGGTCCGGGGGATAATAGCCTACCACTTTACTAGTCTGCAGAACAAAAAAAGGTTAGAGACGACTGCTTAAACACACATCTATATACACACAGAACACCGAACACAGCACACAGCCCATCCACACCCTCTGAAACACAAATATTATATTCATTATATACAGAGATGGCATGTAACAAAGAACAAATACTTAAGTACATTACTTAAGTAGTGTTTTCATGTATCTGTACTTTTAGAAGTACTTTTTTTCTCCGATGACTTTTTACTTGTACTGAGTAGATTTTTAACAAAAATATCTGTACTTCTACCCCTTACTTTTCCCAAAACAGGCTTGTTAGGTTTTTTTGTACACCGATGGTAGGTGGTAGGGATATGTATAGTGTGAATGAGCCAGTAGGGGGCGGTAATGCCAACAGATGTTAATTTCAATGTTTGGCACTGGGATTTATGAACCTTAAGTGAAGTAAGTTAAGCTAGGTTTTTAACAATTTTTTCAAATATTCAAACATTGTAAAATTAGCATCGAAGAAATGCTTTTTATATACAATTTTATTTTTTTACTTTGTACTTTATACTTTCAAAAATACCTTTGACTAATTTTTAGAGCCTGTACTTTTTACTTTCAAAAATACTTTTTGAGTACGTTTCTCAGCCTGTACTTTTAACTCTACTCGATATTTGGATCAGTACTTTGTAGTCGTACTCGAGTTGTTGTTTTTTTCACAAATGTATTTTACTCTTACTCAAGTAAGAATTTTGGGTACTTTTGCCATCTCTGATTATATAACACCATCCAATCGATTAAATACTTTACATCTAGATAATACACAAACCTCTATACCTCTATAGGATGAGAGCCCAATAAAAACACATGGAGAGGTTGGATTGCCTCACAGCACTCAGATAGCTATCAAACATGCAGAGATGAGCAGTAACGCATTAAATTTACTCAGTTACAATTTTTTTGTGTACTTTTTTACTCTTGGAGTACATTTGAGGAGAAAAAAACTACTTTTTACTGAGATGTCATCATGTCAGTAAAAAGTACTCTTTACATCAACTTGGCCTTTAGCGACACCTGTTGGGAACTGTTGGCACATATGTTGACGTCATATCTCGCTCTCCCTCTCGAGCTCTCTCTGTCGGGCGCTTTCTCTCTCGCTCGCTCTCTCTCTCTTCGTGTCTCTCTCCCTCTCGGACTCTCTCTCTCGGGCGATTTTTTTATTCATTTTTTTTAAACTGAAAGTTACTCAGTACTTTCACTACTTAAGTAACTTTTTGGAGTAATACTTTTACTTAAGTATTTTTTATTGCTGCTCTGCCCATATCTGAGCACACCGGACCACTGTTTGTTTAGCGGAAACAGCAAATCCGGTTCCAGAACGTTAAAGTCCTGCCATGTTTTGGTTCTGCCTGTGCACTGCACACAGGAACAACACCAGCTGATTCTAATTAGTGCGGCTCTTCAGTCGGGTCGATCTGCTAATCAGTGACAACACCTGTGGTTGTTGTCAGAGCCAAAACGTGGCAGGACTTTGTGGAACTGGATTTGCCATCTGTATGTATTGGGAACTATGGATGAATAGAGTTCAGCTTGAAAATATCCATAGAAATCCTCATTTAGTTTCTATTGGGCTCCATTCTCTCCATTCAATAAGACTTTTACAAGGGACATACTTAGAAGCAGGAACACTTCGGACACCAACATGCAAATGAACACTTTCATTACTTCAATCACTTGGGAGCTCCCTAGGAATAAATACTAGGGCTGCAACTAACACATATATTGATCATCGATTAATCATTACTGGCGATTATTCAATTAATCGTTTAATCTGCTAACGTTTTCATTAAAATCGAAGATTTTAAAAGATTATTAACCTTAAACGTTAATTATTAAAAGTTTGCAAAAATAATATTGCCCATTTTTTGGCGGTTTCGCTATCTCCATATATTTCTTATATTTCCATTTTTAGTATTTGCAAGGAGTAGCCTACTCTTCCGTGATAACTTATTGTGTCTTCACCCATTATGTGTCATTGTGGGGCTTAGCAGTATTCAGTATCTAAGAGACTGGGCGGAGCTATTACACTGAAAACGCCAACTGACAACATACGTTCAACACATTGAGCGGAGAACGGGCGTAGCATGCGATTAATCGCTATTAGTTGACACTTATTTCAATAATCGATTATCTTCGATTCATCGGTTACAGCTCTAATATATACATAAATAAGGCTACTCTGTCTGTACAGTATTGCTTCGACTACTAAACATCTTGATCTGTATTACAGCTTACATCTTAACATATATCTTAAATCTTATGGTTTAAGACATCAGTATATCATGATACATACAGTAAGTATTTACAGGATTTGTACATATTGCACTTTATAGAACTGAGTGGCATTCAGCTTGCGTTGGGTGTGTATTATCATGCACAGTGTTCGCTACAGAAGGTACGAGTGGCTGGTCCCATGATAGGCATGGCTTCAAATTCCTTTTTTAATTGGAGCGGAACCATAGACTGTATATAAAAATGGACACCACGTTCGTTTTGATGTCCGTGCCTACTTCCGGGCTGGTATGGGGGGAGCCTCGTCTCTGGAAATCGCGCCCTATGGTAGTTTCCAATACAAATATTCCAATCTTAGCAGCCTGTTTTAAAGATCGTTTCTAATTGATCTTTTAATGTATATTGTCGGGATAATTAACAGTTCATTGTGTGAGGGGGGGGGGGCATAATTTCACAAACGCGTCAGATTTGGCGTTAATATTTTTTTTATTTCAGCTCCCATAGGATTCCATTCATTCCGACTCTGTCGTTGGCGCCCCCAGCGGACAGTACCACCGGAAGAAGTCGCGTGTGGGGTGTCTCTCTCTCACATAGCGTAGAGCTCTCTCTACCTCTACTTGTCTCCGGGTACTTTCAGCAATGGCACCGCGCAGTCAGAGGCTTCAACCCGGCTAGGATGAAAGCAATAGGATGACGTCACGCACGCTGCGTCTACTTTATAAACAGTCTATGAGCGGAAACACGATTGGTCTGATAAAAACGTAAATCAGCGGTAGAGAGCATAGATCAGTCACATGTCTTGTGTGAGATTAGTAATCAGATATATTTTAGGAGTGCAGTGATTGCTCCCCCAGTGGACTCCGCCTACTGGGAGGAGTGGTCAGTGGGAGTCAAGCCCCATTCATACCCTACATGCTACTATTACGTATAGAATATGCAAAATCTCCTCCAGGAGGCAGCGTTGGCGCCCATACAAATTTTTGTGCCCCATTATCATTTCACGGCTTTGCCAGACATTCCCACAGCCTCCCCTATTTGTTGAAAACTGTTTTGGATTTCTTGTTTGTCCCGGGACTCGACGCATTAAATGACGAGCGAAATTTCGGTCTTCTGCGATGTAGTGTTGCACAACGGGGCTGACAATAAAGTTCGCTTCGACTTTGATCATAAATGTGCAGATAATGATGCACCAATGCTGGCCCAGACACTGCAAAGTATTGCTTTGTATCCATCCGTTCGTCAGTAATCGCAAGCTTCCCAGATCTGTGTCAAAATACGTACGAAATCGATCCGTAGTTTACGTGAGGTATGAATGGGCCTGTCAACGTGGATGGTTCAAGCTTAAAGGACTCGACCTAAGGCTTTGGACGAGCGTTAAGGCTTCTGATGTACAGTTTGAGGCAATTCGGTGCAGGGTCACAAATAACATTCATTGTAGGACGGCCATTAATGAGAGCACACGTTACAGTGTATATGTTCGTAATAGCTGATCAGTTGCTGATTGTTGCAATGCTTAATTGACTATGATATTTTCTTCATTGATAATTTTTTTCATTGATAAGTGTGCAATAACACACACACACACACACACACACAGAAAAACAATGGAGCATCTGCAACGTCACACGTTACATCTACAATAAACAACTTCTAAAACACTCAAACTAAACCTAACCTAATGCAACTATTCTAAACCTTAACCAACCTATAGGCTATATCTAATATGCTATATATGCACATATGTATTTACTTGTCAATGACTTTAAAAAAAAAAAAAACTTGATTACTAATAATAATAGCTGAACACGTACCACAGATGAAGTTATTTGTTGATGAAGTGTTTTGTTTGTGATTTGTGTTTTGTTAATTTGTATTTACTTAATCCAAATAAACAAATAATTGAATGTGTCTTAAATAATTTAATTGTTGGTGAACAGACATAAATAGTTATGATACATAATTTGTTAGAAAATATTAGATTCGAACTATCCCATAACCAACCCTGCGCATATGCAGTCTAAACCCAATCTAAAGCTAAACCATCTGTAATCATTATTATTATATACTCTAGTCCAACATTAAACATCTTGTAAACCAAATATATACTACATTACTAACTCTAACTCTACTATCTCTACACAGTCTATAGCAGTACATACTAGACTGTGCGTGCCTCAACCCAATCTAGATCATACTCTTATTTAAAGCTTTAGACAAACTTTGGACAAACATTTACCAAAATCTAGGAACAAACAGTTTGAAACGTAGCATTGAACAGTTTAATGTAATGTTAGACGCATTACCATAGTTTGCTTTTACCATAGTTTCACTGACATTCATTAGTTTAGGGAGGAGTCTGAGCCACTGGAGCGGAGGTGCCCCACATTAGGCAGTGACCCACATTAGGGAAATCCACCCTACTTAACTAACAGCATGAAGATGTAAGAATCATTTACCAGAGTCCTTGGACCACTGCTTGGGGGCTTGGGTGCCTACAGAGACAGTGATGAGACCGGGGGCGCCTTTAGGAATCGGTGGAGCTCTGGGAGAAGCTTTAGCTTTGGGAGTGGGTGGATCTTTAGGGGCAGCTGATGTTTTTGGTTTCGCAGGAGAGGGTTGAGCAGCATTCGAGGTGTTCCTGAGACACAGTTCTCGGGTCTCCAGCAGAGCCTCCTCCAGGGCCTTGGCGAACACAGCCGAGCTGGTCTCAGAGCTCTCTCGGAAGCTTGTGATGCTGAAGATGATGTGGTTGGCCTGGGGGTTGTAGCAGGCGCCGTAGCCGCTGGGCACCACGGGGCCGTAGCAACAGAACATGTCCATCACCGTGGAGACCTAGTAGGAACAACACATTGTTTACCTAGTTCTGTTGTCCTAGTAGGAGAACATCTTGTCATGTTTTTCTAGTGCAGCACGTTGCCCTTCAACCTGGTCCATTCGCTTGAATTGTTCGCTGATCTACGAGCGTTGTCATCAATGTAATGAACTCTGAAGACATTGAGGCGAAAATTCTCAATGTGTGACTTTATTCCATCCATATTGGTGCCTTTTGAGCCCCCTCGTCAACACCAGAGAGAGGGCAAGTAACATGTTTGCCGACCCCACACCTCATCACCTTTAAACCCCACTCTTGTGCGGATCTATGCCCCACAAACGCGTGAATGAATATCAGCGCAACCCGTTCCATTTACTCATTCAAGTTGGAATTACCAGTGAAGCAGCCATCCCATTGGTCCAGAAGAACACGTGAACATATCGGTGAGTAACTTCAAGTCGGATTTTGACTGTATTTCATCAATACTTATGTAAAACGGTGAGCGAAGCGGGGTGGATGATGTGTAATTTGTCACAGAGCGTGCTGTAGTGTGCGGGTTTTGAAACGTTGTGCGTTTTGTGTGACAAATTCATCCACTTTGGTCCACTACGATCATTTACGCAGGGAAATATACAGACACAGGAAGTGCTTTACACCCGGCGGGAGAAATGTCAGCCGCCTGTATTTTGTGGGAAAACTCGTCTATAACCGTTTAGTTTTATA
>OMKY01231030.1:0-20614 GCA_900302395.1 Bregmaceros cantori | reverse complement strand
TATACATACATATATATATACATATATATGTATGTATATATGTATATGTATATATATATATGTATATATATATATATATATATATATACATGAAAAGTTTGGAATAGCAGTACACCGGATACAGCTGAAAAAGTGCATTTTTTTCGATGCAGACTCTACAGCCACATTGAGGAGAGCTGGGATTGTGAATATGACGGTTTGTTGTTGAGAGCGGAGGGTACACTCTACGGCCGATGGTTTCTCTGGCGTCAAACTCACCGACAGCGTTGAATGTTCCCCCAGACTCATAGGTCAGGCTGAAATCTATAACTGCAGATCAGTCAGTTAGGCAGAGTGCAGCGCAGATTCTCTCATGCCCGTGGCACATGCAGCATTGCGGGTTGTCTAGCCCACACCAAGCGAGAACCAAATCGTCCACGCATCGCTCGTGACGGGGCGGTCCAGTGGGTCTGTATTAAGCAGCCCGGCAAATCAGATTGTCGTCCACGTTCAGGTGATCCTATCACCCCCCCGCCTTTAAGGCATTTCATTGTCACACCTTTTCCTGAACCTGCTTAATGCAGACCATCATTTGCTCTGATGTAAAGTGCGAATCCAAAAAAAAAGATCCCTAACAAAAAAACTAACCCTAACAAAATAATGAAATAGTTTTTTGGTTATCGGAATGCAGAGCCGTCGCAACTGTGGGTGCCCCCCGATTGTGGGGTCAGTATAGAGTCCGATTACGCTCTGAACCTATACCTGAGCAAATTATTGGACAAACTTTTTCTTGCTGGAGTTTCCTCTGTCGGTGTTGTGCCACCCTCGGTTCAACGTCGCTGATGGATGAGATTCAGTCAGCGTTGTCTGTAGGATGACGACAGAAAAACATGTTTGTAGGTGCAGCACAACATTTCCTGTTAGTCTTCAAAGGTTGTTTGGACACACAAACACTATTTTCCAACCCAAGAGGTCCCAACAATACAACTACGAAATTATTGTTTAAAAAATAAAGATAGGAAGCCCCTCTCCAACCGGGAAAATAAAATCAAAGGAATTGATTAAAGGAAGTTTATTGGCAGTGTTGTACAGACACTACCCCATCTTGGTCTCCACAAATTTGATTAAGTTACTAATTTCTGAAAATATGTAATATGAAATGGACATTATTGATCTAAAAAATAATAATAATGCCATCAAAATATTATGGTATAAATAAATTGTTGTATGTTTTGTTGCTTGAGAAGAATTGGCTATAACTGTATCTGAAGTTGAAGTTCAATGTTTTCAGTACTTTCTTTCAAGAAAAAATATCCAACCGATTAGTCGACTGATAATGATGGCGGATGTGAAATGGTCAGAGATGGCAAGTAACAAAGTACAAATACTTAACTACTGTACTTGAGTCTGTACTTCTCAAAGTTATTTTTTCTCTGAGTTTTTACCTGTTCTCGGTAGATTTTCAACAGAAATATCTATACTTCTACACCTTACTTTTCCCAAAACAGACTTGTTACTTTTTTTTGAGCACCAATGGCGGTAGGAATATGTATTGTGTGAATGTGCCAGTATGGGGCGGTAAGAGAACACATGGTCCTGTATTATGGGAGACAGCCATTAGGTGCCGCCGCAGAACCTAAAGTGAAGTAAGTTAGGCTAGGTTTTTGTAAAACTAGCAATGAAAAAGTGCATTTTATATACAAATGTAATTTTTACGTTTTATACATTTAAAAAAAAAACTTGAGTACATTTTAGAGCCTGTACTTTTTACATTCAAAAATATATTTGAGGAAATTTCTGAGCCTGTACTTTTTACTCCACTCGAATAGACATTTGGATCAGTACTTTGTAGTCATTGTTTTTTCACAAATGTATTTTACTCTTACTTAAGTATGAAATATGGGTACTTTTGCCAACTCTGTAAACGGTCATATTCCAATTTGTCGATACACAGTGAATGCCATACCACCAGTAATAGGTTGGATAATAACATCTTCTCAAAGAATGAATGAATCTTCATTTGAACATGTTGAGGAAAAAATGAATCATTAAAAAGAGACGAGTAAATCTCCAAACAGTTTCAAAAGAATTAGGAGGAAGTCGCCAGTTATAATTCTCGCCCAAACTTAGATTATTTTCAGCCGTATCATGGAATGAAACATGCAACGTTCTTCTGGTCGCTCAAAACAATAGTGTGTGTCTGTGGGGGGAAGGGCTTCCCGCGCGGGGGGGATGGGGAGCGTCTGTGAGGCACGTTGATCGATTCCAGCCGCCGTATTCTCAGACAGGCTGAATGCCTAATGTCAAAGGTCACACCCTCTTGTTTCCTATAAGCAAAGAGCGAGTGTGTGTGGGTGTGCGTGTGTGTACATGCTTTACCAGTGGGAGGAATATCGGACTCGTACGCATGCAGCAAGTACGCTGCACGGTTTCTAAATCCAAATGCAGTTAAGCCCATACATCCTTTTTCTGACGGCCACCATCTTGTGGCAAAAACTTGCACACTTCCATCTATATGCCGGGTACGTACGCAAAGATCTGACACACGGCGAAACGTGGAGGTCATCGCACACGTCCAGCTGTAAGGCAACGCGGAGCGGTGGGGATGTAATGGTTCTGTGATCCAGATCCATTGTGTTAACATGATTACTTTTGAACGTATGGATGGATTTGTCCCAGATTCTGTGTGTCAATGCTCTAGGGTAGATTCACAAACTGATGGGATTTTGGCCGAATAAAACAAATAAATAAAATAATAAGTAATAACAAATCTTTAGCTTTGTTTTTCGGACTTGGAACATGGCGATGTCCGCACGTCTCTGAGCCTCGGCTCAATGAAAACGTTAACGATACACCTGTCTCATGTGAAATGGAGACGGCGAGGGTGTTGTTAGCGTTTGTATGCATCCATGTTGAAAGGGACCGGAGCTTTACTTTCAGCAAGTACGGAAGAAAGCAAACAAAGACACGGAATTGACCTTTAAACCCACAATATGGGGTTTAATTCCAAATGGGACACTTTGCAGTAATCAGTACCAACATACTAATGTGCCGTCAGGTTTTAGTGTCATTCTGATCTTCTTAAAATGATGCTGCAGCGTGGACTATGTGATAAAATAATAATGCAATTCGGGTTGTGGAGGGGTGGAATTCAAAAAAGGGGAAAAGAATGAGCATACACTCTTTAAACTTGTGCTGTATGACTGCTTGCCTGACATTGTCTAAATAAAAAAAAACATTTAAAACAAAAATAATGCAATTCATATTACAGTTATTCACATGATTAGCATCACGTCATCCTGTACTACAAACATAGAACTACGTTCTGCCTTTTGGCTAACCTACTCAGTTGGTTATGAAAAGAGTTTCAAAGTGTTGCGTTTATGTAGGCCCCGTACAAAGCATTTGATTGGCAGAACCTTCAAATTTCCTCTGCGCGAGACGCTGCCTATCATGAAAATCAGATTTTTGAGTTCAGTTACCAAATTGGCACGGAAGAGACCTCAGGGTGCCTCACAGGAAGGCATTTAGGTTTGAATCTTCAATGTGTGTTTGTACCAACGATGACAGAAAAACTAAGCTTTTAAAGTGGGTGAAGAGAGATCGGGGGAAGACATGAGACGGAGAACTCCAGTGCCTGTGAACTAAGTCAAAGGCACCATACGTGTCCTGTGTGCCGGTTACTGACGAGCCAGCACAATTTCGACATGTTTTTGACATTTCCAATAACATTACAGCCATTTTAACCTTGTTTAACCTAACAAAGGAAGTGACATTTTGTGTTGTAAAAGACAATGCTTGTAAAATAAGGAATTGCATCTTTAAGGGAATTCAACTACATTAAATAAAATATGTGAGGGAAGACAAATGGAATTGAGGACAAAAATAAAAAAGTGTTATGTGTACGAGCGTCTGCGTTGCAATAATTGAGGGCACACCACAAGTCGTAACATGCGTGAAGCCGAGGAGGGGGGCCACACATAGCCCCTCCTTCTGGGACTTGAACCCATGACCTCGGCTGGGTGAACGGGTTCAAGGGAGGCACAGGCTGTTATCAGGTTAGCTTGTCTGTGTGTGTCTGTTTGTCTGTGTGCGTCTTGATGTGTGTTTTCTTCAATGTGTGTCCCTCTCTGTGTGTTTGTGTTCCTGTCTGTGAGGATGTGTCACCTCTGTGTGTGTTGATGTCAGTCTGTGTGTGTCTATGTGTGTTGATGCGAGTCTCTGTCAGTCGTCAGAGTTTAAAAAAATTGAAAATCTCGATTCCTTTCGATTTTGTGAAAAAAAAAAAGTTTATTTTAAACTTGAATATTTTCTTCTTTTTTTTCTACAAAAATTCTAATATTTCAAATGTGGCTAATTTGGAGTCAGGTACAGCAAAACGTAACCTAGATTTTAGAATTAATAGAAGTATTATTTTATATTTTTCTTTTTCACCTATAAAACCCAACCAGCAAAATCACAATTATTCATTGTGACGCTATAATAATTAGTGCTGGTTGGAATGTAGAGAATGTAATTAATCCAATTTTTCCCCCATAAACCCTGTCATGAGTTTGTCATATGCAAGTAATGTAACTAAAAGCAGTAGTGTTGACTTGGATCTCAAGATTATTATTATTTTTTTTAAATAAATACTTTCAGATCCTTGACTCTTCTCTCTGAGCGGCTCTCTTACACATACACAGATACAATTACAGATACACCTAGCGACAATCCAGGAATATGTCAAAAAAATAAAATACAATCGGAAGCGGATTGTGAATCGAATCATGACCTTATGAATCGAAATCGAATTGAACCAAGAAATTTGAATCGATACCCAGCCCTAATAATAATGTAGGGTGGATTGCCCTAATGTGACCCGTTTTTTGCAGCTTCCTAATGTGGGACAGTCAGTTGCCTAACGTGAAACGCTGGCTGTGTCCGAAATCGCTCCCTATCCCCTACTCCCTACCCCCCATATAGTGCACTCACTTATAGTGCACTCAACAGCAACTGCAGAGATTTCGGACACTAGAGTTGGCGCCGTCAAAATTATTATAAAATATAATTATACAAAAAAATATTATAAAATTCAACTATCATCACAAAAAGTCAAAAATACTTACATTTATAACTATTTGCCGCAGTCGGTCACTATTTACTCCCGCCGCGGGATTTTTTTAAGTTTAGGTCACTTTTAAAACGTCTCGCAATGCATTATGGGTTTTATTGCTCCGTCTAGGGTACATCCGATGCTCACTACATTTCATGGTGCATTGTGGGATACTTTCAGTGCACTATTTAGGGTACATGGGGAATTCTGACACCCCTAAAAAATGGCGTGCACCCCATATAGTGCACTATATGGGGGTTAGGGAGCGATTTCGGACACAGCCAGTTATAGAGTAGTATTTGAACTTAATGTTAGACATATTACCATAGTTTACTTTTACCAAAGATTCACTGACATTCATTAGTTTAGGGAGGAGCCAGAGACACTGGAACTTGGGTGTCCCACGTTAAGCAGTGGCCCACATTAGGACAATCCACCCCACTAAAACAAGACAATTTGTCTTTTTTTAAAATCCTCTGAGCAGAAAATGTTGATCTTGATTCCAAATCGACTCTAATAATAATATATGAGTGGAGCTCTGATAACTCTAATCAGAGTATATGAGTGGAGTGGGGAGTGTGGAACAAGTTTAAAACTAAGTATGGCACTCCTGCCAGCAAAGTGCCCACTCTGTAACCATGGTCACCTCACAGGTCCTTGCCTGTGTCAGTCCAGCAACTGTAAATGTCCATGTTTCACGTAATCATACGGGAGCCGGTTGTTTTGTCAGAAAAGTCAGGATTTGGGGTTGTGGGAAGGGGTTAGGTAGGGGTTAGGTTCAGGGTCGGGTTAACCCGTAATGCGCGGACTAAATGACCCGTATCCAATCATACACTTACTGTATGACTTACTACTTACTGTTACTGTAACAATTACTATTGTTATTGTAGTAATGCTGTTATAGCTGTGTTTCTGCATTATTTTGTAGTGCACTGAGGAACCAGCTAAATGTGATTTCTCCTTGGAGTAAAGTATGTATCTGTGACGCATACATACACAGCAGCGGCATCAGTAAACGTCAAATTTTTATTGAATCTCATCTTTCATATGTGTAATTGTGTGTGTTGTTCCACTGCTGTATTAGTCTCATATTTGGAAGGTGAAGTTCTAAGGGATACTTAATACATACTTAATTACAAATATGTACTTATTTATAAATAAGTACGTATGGTGGTCCATTTTTTTTCCGAATTCCTAATGTGGGACAGTCCGTTGCCTAACGCGGAACAGTGAAATGTAGTGTTGAACAGTTGAACTTGATGTAACTATGTAACCATAGTTTGCTTTTATCACAGTTTCACTTAAATTAATTAGTTTAGGGAGGAGCCCGGTGCTTATGTGTCCCACATTAGGGCAACACATCCTATTTAAAAATACATATGTAGCCTGGCTCGACCATTTTTATTTGCTCCGCTCACATGACCGTTTGTGTGTTAATTTGTGTGTTTCTGTGTGAGTCTATGTGTGTGTGTTTTTCTGCCTGTGTGTGTGTGTGTTTGTCTGCCTATGGGTGTGTTGTGTGTCTGCCTATGTGTGTGTGTTTGTCTGCCTATGGGTGTGTTTGTCTGCCTGTGTGTGTGTGTATTATTGATGTGTGGTTGTGGTGAGAGTTAATGGTCACCCCCCTTCCCCCAGTGTAGATGACTGATTCGACGGCCAGCTACCAGCCAGCTACCTGCCCCAGACAAGATCAATACCCGCGTGTCACTGCAATTACAATTTTCTGCTGCCGACTTAGATGCTCCAAAAGTGTGTATGTCTGAGTGTGTGTGTGCGTCTGTGTCTGTGTGTGGACTGTGGAGGTAGTTTGGCCCCGATTGGACATGTTTATTTTAATTTATTATAGTTTATTCTTGTTGATTGTTTTTTGTCTTTTTCTGTTTTTACATTATCTACTTCATACTTCTGTTCAATAACATTGAATTGTGTGTGTGTGTGTGTGTGTGTGTGTGTGTGTGTGTTATCTATGTTACACAAACACAACACAAATGTAACATGTTTGCACGTTAGGTTTGTCCACGCACGCAGACAAACACTGTTGTCTGTTCCTGGAACCTTACAACTACAGTCTGAAATATGGAATCAAGTTTAGTTTTGACTGCAATGTGGTATTACAAGCAGAACTACTGTATTCATTCTGCCTGCTAAAGGATATGGGAATGAGGTGAGATATTTACAAGATTACGATGTTCTTACAAATACAATTTTTAGAAATAAGGGGCGTGGGAGGTACATTTTAAATACCTCGGCAGTTTCGTTTTGCATTTAAAAACCTTACTTCTGTTTTTCAAAAGAACATCCTAATGTTATGCATTTGTGTTAGACAGTATGAACATAGTGTATGAGTGAGATATTTACATTCAGCGTATGACTGCAACTTACATGTGCACGCAGTGTAACCCTTCCACAATAAGAACAGAAATAAATTCCGCACACGTTGGTGGTAGAAATGACAGGCATCATATAGCAGACGTGCAATATGTCAGGTATTTGAGAAAGAGACAGAGAGAGGTCTGGTACTCACTGCATTGGTTCTGGCTGCAGAATCATTAGAGGTACAACCATTCATCTTCAACGAATCAATAACTAAATCGACAAATGTAATAAACATGAATATGACTAAAATCATTCAAAGGACAGCAACCTATTGTATTTGTCATTATGCGCATTTCATTTCTATATCTGTTGGATACGAACCATAATGAATACAGAGTGGATTGCCCGAAAGTGGGCCACTGCCTAATGTGGGACAACCAAGTTCCAGTGGCTGTCTGTGAACCTATGTTAAAAGCAAACTATGGTAATGTGTCTAATATTACATTTACCTGTTCAACACTACATTTCACTGTTCCACATTAGGAAGTTGGAGAAATGTGCCCATATTAGGACAATCCAGCCTATTTCAAGTGAGAGGGAAATGATACCTGGCCATTTGTACTAGTGAATATTTTTTAAAGAAAAGAGAGAGAGACTGTTCTGGTCCCCACAATACCTACAGCTCTTGGAGGACCGAGGTATTGTGGGGACATGGCTCCTAGAGGACCCAGGTATTGTGGGGACATGGCTCCTAGAGGACCCAGCTATTGTGGGGACATGGCTCTTAGCGGACCCAGGTATTGTGGGGACACAGCTCCTAAGGACCCAGGTATTGTGGGGACACGGCTCTTGGAGGACCCAGGTATTGTGAGGACACAGCTCCTAGATGACCCAGGTATTGTGGGGACACAGCTCCTAAGGACACAGGTATTGTGGGGACATGGCTCTTGGAGGACCCAGGTATTGTGGGGACATGGCTCTTAGAGGACTCAGGTATTGTGGGGACATGGCTCTTAGAGGAACCAGGTATTGTGGGGACATGGCTCTTAGAGGACTCAGGTATTGTGGGGACACGGCTCTTGGAGGACCCAGGTATTGTGAGGACACAGCTCCTACATGACCCAGGTATTGTGGGGACACAGCCCCTAAGGACACAGGTATTGTGGGGACATGGCTCTTACAAGACTCAGGTATTGTGGGGACATGGCTTTTGGAGGACCCAGGTATTGTTGGGACATGGCTCCTAGAGGACCCAGGTATTGTGAGGACACAGCTCCTAGAGGACCTAGGTATTGTGGGGACATGGCTCCTAGTGGACCTAGGTATTGTGAGGACATGGCTCTTAGATGACCTAGCTATTGTGGGGACATGGCTCTAAGATGACCCAGGTATTGTAGGGACATGGCTTCTAGAGGACCCAGGTATTGTGGGGACATGGCTCTTAGAGGACCTAGGTATTGTGGGGACACAGCTCCCAGAGTACCCCTCTCAGTGCCAAGTCCCCACAATATCTAGTTTAACCGGTCACACACCCTCTCTCTTTCCCTCTCCACCCTTCCATCTCACCCTCTACCTCGTTCTCTCGTCCTAGTGCATCTATCACCACTCTCTCCACCGAATTTGACTTGTCACACGCTTCTCCCTCTCTCTCTCGCTGGCGCTCCCATCCATCTCTGTCTCTCCTCTATATCCCCCCTCTCTCTCCCTCTCTCTTCGGCCATCCATCTCTGTCTCCTCTCTCTCTCCTTCACTATCTCCCGCTCTCTCTCTCTCTCTGCCGATCCATCTATATCTCCTCTCTCTCTCTCTCTCTCTCTCTCTCTCTCTCTCTCCACCCCTCTATCTCTCTCTCGCTGGCCATTCAGCTCTGTCTCCCTCTCTCAGTCGTACTATCTCTGCCAACCACACTTGTCTCAGCCGTTTTTCCTGAACCACACACTAAATGTATGTCTTCTGGTTGATGTGCAGCTCCATTCTAACAATTCTATAACAGTAAGCTGCTGTCTGCAATTTAACGGCCGGAAATTAAACTTGGGCGATTAACGTCCAACTGAATGTCCCTAGGATATATTCTGCTGCCGCTATACAATCATGACCACACGACGTAATAAAGACACGACCCTCCGCTACATTGGGATTGAGAAAGTCAGTTTCTAACATGTTCCGTTCTTGAGTTACAGGCAGTTGAATACAGCGTTCGGAATAGCGTGGCATGGTCACCTGCCAATAGAAATCAGCTGACAACTTACCCTCCCTGGAGTTGCAGCATCGTCTTTCGCTTTCTAATCTTTCTAGATCGTTTCTTCATCTCCATCCTCCTTATAGCGGCACTCCGCTCGTTCAGACCCCGCTGCGGTCCGTGCAGGGAGTGCCGGCTCTCTGGAGCTGCCTGCCCCGGCAGACCCGCTTTCTGCTCCCGCTCTGCCTTTGTGCTGTGGCTGTCCGTGAAGAGGGTGGGATGCAAGTGTGGCGTGTGAGGGAGTCTGTGTGTGTAAGGGAGGCAGAGAGAGGGAGAGAGAGAGAGGAGGAAGAGTGTGTGTGAGGGCGAGAGAGAGGGGGAGTTTGTGTGTGTGTGTGTGTGTGTGTGAGAGAGAGAGATTGAGAGAGAGAGAGAGATGGTGTGAGAGAGAGCACGGGGTGCAAACGGGGACACACACTTTCCCCAGACTACGGTGTCTGTGAGTAATAATAATTGTTCTCCACCCCCACCCTACGCTCGCCCTCTCTCCCTGCGCGCTCTCACGCTCTCTCCCTCCCTCGCCTTCTCTCTCCCTCTCCCTCCTTCCCCCTCTCCGTCTCACCCTCTCTCACCTCTAACTCGCTTTTTCTCTCAGCCCTTCTTTAAATCTCGGAATGGACTCCTCCTGCACTCCTCGCAAAAAGTAATCCCTGACAGTTACAAGTTACCCATCAAGCATTGTAATCAGTAATGTGATCCCATTAGTCAATTTTAAAAGATTCATTTTAAATAAAACTCTTAACAAAATCAAGTCAACAGTAGCATGTATTCCAACAATATTTAATGTCTCCAATCCTCTATAATGTGGCTGGCGCGTCACATGACAATGTGGTCTTCCGTTAACAACAATGAATTAATGCACATTTACAAGTTACAACGATGGCCTTGGGAATTCGGAATTGTTATAGAGAGTATGGATTCTCCAAATGTAACTGTAATCTAGATTGCACCGTTGCTCAGTCGAAAGCGACTACAGTTACTATTTCTTGTAACCTGATTACTGTAATCTCATTATTGTAATCTGATTACATGTAACCCCCTCTCTCACACTCACTATCCCCGAAACACGAAGGTAATGTAATGATTTTGCCCGTTTTAAACATCCTTTGTCTTAACGCAATAACTTTTGGATTGATCACACGATCACACCACATTGACAGCTTTGTTTTCACAAGTTATTTGGTTTTAAGGTAAAGCATACACATTTAATTTCATGTAAAGACACCTGCACAAAATCTTTTATGCCAACACTCTATAAGAGATAGATTAACTGAGATATGTCAAGATTCAAGATTCTTTTTATTCGTCCCAATGGGAATTTGGACAGGAACAGCACCTTCCAATTCCAAAATCACCCTCTACCATGTACATGTACGTGTATGTGTTGTCACAATTCCTACAGAAAGCCCGACTCTACAATATCCCTGATGCTTCCATCACGTTTCCTTTAGCAGTCGGCACCGACCGCATAGCTCTAGTTTTTACTGCTACTGTGGTAGCACTGGTGATATAGACACTTGGTGGCAGCTATGCTGGAGGAATAGGCCTCTGCTACTGCAGCGTGCTACTCAAGCTGTCACAAATGGCACACTTGTGCACTCAGTGCACTATTTTCAGTTGATTTGCTGGAGACCAGACCCAATGTTCGTTCTAGTTGCGTGTGGTGCGTGGACGATTAGTTGGTTCCGGCTTACCAAGATTCCAGTGCACTGAAAGTGCTTACTCCAGAACGGCCATGAACCGCAAGCTATACATGGTCGATATGTTGATTCTGGCTTGCCAGCCAAAAGATTCCCAGGGTTTTTCAAGAGCATCTCATCTCCTCCAGTGCTTTGAGATTTTTTTGAATGTCTGCTTTTAACGTCCACGATTCGCAAGCGTACAAAAATAACAATGCGTACATTGGACAACAAAACTGAGCAATGCAATCGAGAAGGTCCAAAACCATATCATGCGATGGGTGTATATATGTGTGTATATGTTGATGATGAATGTGTGTTTATGTGTGCACCAAGCCCATTGTGTGCTTTTCCTGTCTGTTGCCTGCATGTAGCATCCTATCGATAGGGTCACCGGGTCCGTGGAGTGCACGTGAGTGTGTGCATGTTTGTGTGGGTGCACATGCATGTGTCTGCTGTGGTCAGCGAGGTCAATGTGGTGACCAGACACTCTTAACTCTCCCATCCCCCACTCGCTTCCCTCGGAGATCTCCCATCCCCCCGCGCCTTGCCACCGCCCGGCGCACGGCGTCAAACTGAACACTGAATCAAAGACACTCCAGTGAGGGCTGTGTGATTCATCCTAAAACTCCAGATTGTTGTCTCTAAAATGGGGTGACCAGATTCCCCCAAGTGTGTGGGATCTTTTTGGCGTGTAGGGTAGGGCTACATCGTTTTGCTCTGAATTAAAAATTGTGTTTTTTCAACAATTGCGATATCGTGGTTCTTCTCCCCTGGTTATATTTTCGGTCGCTTTGGTTGGTTGGTTTGTACCCAAGATAACTAAAAAAAAATGTGCACGGATCTGGATGAAATTTTGCGTTGAGTTGTTGAAAATGACAAACAGAAGAATTTATTAAGTGTTGGTGCATTTTTGTAGCCTATAAGTAACATAATCATACTTGATCACCAACTTACCGATAGGTCGCTGGCGCTTGCCGCGGTCACGTGACCAAACTTCCGGGTTGCAATGGCCGCTGGGAAGTGTAGTTGGCTTGTGCTAAGCATGTTCGCCGGTGGCATCAATCGCAATTGCGCTACTCTATGAGCACTTGCATTGATAATGGGTTGCCACACATACTGCTAGCACTAAAAGTACTATTTTTTTGTACCTCTAGGGCGCAGGTTTGCAATCTCTGAGTGCTTCTAGTTTTGTTCATGATTCCATCTCATGTCTAGGGGACAAAACATTTTAAAAAAAATGCTTTCCCTGACCTCGTAATCAGAATGTATTTCCCCTTTGCACCTACATAGAAGCACACACACATCCATACATAATGCAATATTGAAACAAAGTCATTGGCAAAAGTGAATACTTAATTAACCGGAAATTATAAATGAAAATTGCAGCAAGTATGGACAAAATAAAGGTATTTGTCAAAATATAGTTTTACTATTTTAGCACAGTCTTAGTAATATTCAATAACAGAACAATTGAATAACAGAATATAACATAAATACATCATGAAATGCTTGAAACAGGGACATTTTGCTGGGGACATGTCGTCTAAATCGACGACTGTCCCTGAAAACCGAGGATGTTGGGTCACCCTACTCTAAAATCTATTTTTTTAGCTTTCCATTCCAATATTTCAAAGAAACAGCTGATTGAATGAATGGCACAGCAATAAACTGTATTTTAAATTTGGGAAAGTTGCAGCTGAAGCACTTCAAAAATAATAATATTTGGTGGATGGCATGCAGGTTCGATTTTGAAAATCAGCCAAAAACCGTTGTGCAAATGTATAGTGTAGCGAGCTGTTCGTCTACAGATGACACATATCCACCCAGTCCGTCGGCGGAGCGCACGTCATCAACAGCTGCATCTCATTGGCAGAGCTGCGCACGGATTGGTCCCCGCTCTCTTCAAAAGGATCGGAATTAATAATTATTAATGTTTTGTTTTCCTACCCTCGTTGTGCATTTGTTCCTGATGATGTCACCCGTGTTTCCTCCTGGATATTACTTTTACTTGTTCAGAGGATTAACAGCTTGGTTCATCTGCTTCCAGACCTCTCCCCTCCTGCAGACCAAAGCCGTGTCTGCAGTCAAGCAACTTGAGAGGAAAAGATTATTTACTTTTTGGACTTTTCTTCATGAACTATGAACGTCTATCTGGAGAGCTGCAGCAACCGTGTTTTAAGATCTTCTCCTTGAGACTGTGCTATTTTTATGTACCACAACTAGTGATCTCCTACATCGTTTTGTTTTGTTATTATTTTTTAGATAGTCCTTGTGTTCTCAAAATATACGGGTGTACTTCTGAGTAACCCAATCCTTTTTTATGCTCTGCTTGGGTTCTTATCATTAGTCATCTTGAGAACCATAACAGATAGCAGGTAGATAGATATTTTTCTGCAGCAGTTGCAGATGAAAGAAATATGTCATCCGCACATCTCTAGATATACATACACATACGAATGTCAGATAACACAAGCCGCCAACAAGCATTTCACTCGCAATGGATGGAACATACAAATATTTTAGCATTGATGCAAAACAATCAGTTGGCAAAGGCCTGTATAACAGGTGTTTAACCCTTTTTGGGTTTAATTCCTCAACTACCCCTGTATATGGTTTTGACTATTTTTCAACAGGTCTAATTGGCGGGAGCACACACCTACCGCGTGGTAACTTGCGTTGTACTCTTCCACACCCAAATGCTCACGTGCGGATCTATGCCCCACAAACGCATCATTGAATAACCTGCGTAACCTGTTCCATTCACGCATTCAAGTTGGAATTACCAGTGAAGCAGCCATCCCATTGGTCCAGAAGAACATGTGACCAAATCAGTGAGTAACTTCAAGTCGTATTTTGCCTGTATTTCATCAATACTTACATAAAACCGTGAGCGAAGTGGATGATGTGTAATTTGTCGCATTGAAGCGGATTTTGAAACATTGTGCGCTTTGTCTGACAAATTCATCCATTCGTCCTCTACGATCACTTTACACAGGGAAATATACAGACACAGGAAGTGTGTTACACTCGGCAAATTACTCAAATCAAACTTTATTTATATAGCACCTTTCATGCAGAGCAATATAACATGCTTCACTGCAACACAAGACCAACTATCTCCCCAACCTATTAATAAACAGGTATACACACATACATACACAGAGGCACACACACACACACAGGCAATGGATTTGTCAATAATATTATAGACATGGCTTGGAACCGAGGATGTATAGCAAGAGGAAACCCTGGTGTAATAATGACAGAGAAATTAAAAAGTAAAGTAAGTATACAAACTAACATGTCTCCTTTTTTCTCAGGCAATAGACAAGTTTACGCGCTAAATACAATTTGGGTGTGGAATAGCACAGCGCGATTTACCATCATTTTTAAATAACGCAATACCCAAGGTTGGCGGGTAGTTCTAGGCTGAACGTCACTTCCTCCGCCATTTATTTTGCCATGTCTTCGACTATTTTTCAACATGTCTATTGGGTGGGAGCACACACCTACTGTGTCAATTTAAAATGATGGTGGTAACTTGCACTGTGCTATTAAACACCGAAATGCTCTCGTGTGGATCTATGTCACACAAACGCATGATTCAATAATCTCTGCAACCCATGCAATTTACTCATTCATGTTGGATTTACCAGTGGAAGCAGCCATCCCATTGGTACAGAAGACAACTTCAAGTCGGATGTTGACTGTATTTCATCAATACTTATTACTTATAACGTTGAGCATTGCGGGCTGGATGTGTAATTTGTCACGGAGCGAGCTGTAGTAAGCAGATTTTGAAACATTGTGCATTTTGTGTGACAAATTCAGCCACCTCTGTCCCCATAATGCCTTTACACAGGCAACTATACAGACACAGGAAGTGCGTTTCAGCAGGTGGGACAAAATGCGTCAAAATTTTGCGCATGAACTCGCCTATAGGTGTGTGCTGTCCCATTAAATAGACAAGTTCAAAACACAAAACACACAGCGACGTAATGACACTGTAAATCATATTCATGGTAGAATTTTTACCGGAACTACCTGCCGAACTTGTCTACATACAGAATAACCAAAGAAAGGGTAACATAAGGAATATGTAGAAATGAGGAATGGGCGTGTGTGTGTGTGTGCTCGCCCTCCTCCTAATAGGTTATTAGCAAGTGTTCAGATGCAAAAAACCCCTAAGCACCATTTTTGTGTAAAAATCTAGAATATGTAAATGAAATGATTTTGTGAAAGAAAAAATAAGTAAAACCCGCTTCCTGTAGTGTCGAAAATATCTCTTCTCATCTGCTTAAATCCAAAGGCCTGATAAAAAATTGTCTTTTTCTCAAAAAGTGGTCAAGTGGAGTTAATGGGTTTTGCATCTGAACTCTTCATAACATTTTTCTCTTGAGGCGGTGGGACGTTGTGCTCTGATGTCTCCCTCTACTGGTGGAGGATGCTTTCTACAACTTAATTTCGCGTTGAGACGCTTGAAGCCTCCAACGCGCGTTTTATTGCGACGAACAACTTAAGCAATAAAAATGCTTCCTCAAGATCAATACATTACAATCAAAAAATCTAAACTTACCACAACACATAATTTACACAGGTATAAAACAAACAAAATCTCCTCACAATAAAATGTAATTGAAATATACGTGTGGACACAAGATTGGTATTGTTGAGGCTCGAGCCTCTAGCAACCGGTTTTAATTGTTTCAACTTGTTTAAAATGTTTTAACCCGTTTCTCCTTGTTTTTAACTTGTCCAAGGTCCCTACCGGAGTATGTATACTCCATCCACGAACAGCCGGCAACTTATAGCAAACTTTGCTAAGCTAAGTTTTGTACAACCATCTTTTCATATCACATATCCCATGCTGAAATGTTTAACGGCCCTGTACTGTCTGTCCTAAAATAAAATCCATTCATTCATTTGTTGCATGCCTGCCTGTCTGTCAACACTCACCAGAATTCGAAAAAAGTAACTCTACTTCAAATAGAGGCTATGAATGTCCCAGGTGGTGTGTCATTTATACAAACTAATTGTTTCCATAAACATCGAGGATGATGGCGGCTGTCCAGTCACAGGCAGCCACACGGCCTAGTGCTGGCGTCTGTATTAAATACAAACATTTAACCCCTGGCTAGTGTCTTCTCTGGTATGTAGGGTGGATTGGCATTGCCTAATGGCCACTGCCTAATTTACATTTGGCAGTGGCACTATAGAGTGGGCCACTGCCTAATGTGGGACAAAATGTGGGTGAGATATTGTTACTAACCAGTTGCTTAACTTTTAATTTCAAGTAACAATAAGTATTGCACAGACAAACAGTAATTACATTAAGTTACTAACCCTAATAGCGCATTTTCAAAAAAACCTCTCTGACCTTATAGTCCATATATTTGCACTGAATCTGCAGTGCTAATATATTAAGTGAATGCCGTGGAGATTCCTGCAATTCAATGTAGGTGGCACTGTTCATCTGCAATTCCTTGTTATTTTTTTAAATTTTGATGCGGAAGAAAATAGTGTGTGACGTAGGCCCACCCCTGGCCTGACGAGCTAAAGCCAATGAATCGTCCACGCATCGCACGCGATTAGAACGTTCATTGGGTCTGGTAAAACTAGGGTCGAAAAACGTGTCAAAAAGTGTCAGTCAAATTGTGTTATTCAATCACAGCGCAGTAGGCGTGACAACCAAACTCTGTCCATGTCTCGCGTCACCCATACCAAACTCCGCTCATGTTTCGATTTGAATAATTCAATTGGAACGGCCCAGATACGCACAACAATGGCCTGATTTTCCCAGACGCAATGCAACGTGTACCAATGTGGACGATGCGTTGGTTCTGGTTGGTTCTGGTAGAACAATCATTGGGTCTAGCGTGTATGAAATATAAGGTGAAATCAAGCTAGACATTGGGCTATATGAGCACACAAACTTAAGTTAATCACCCACATGGTTTCCATATCTGACACACAGAGGAACAGGACACAAAAAAATAATAAAGAAGGCTGACGAACTGCTGTGGTGTAGCCTAGCAAGTGTTATGGAAATGTAAATTATTGTGTTTTGTGTCGGCTAGTGAAAAATCAACTCATTTCACCTGATGTGACCGAAGCGGGAAAAATCTTTGTGGCAGATGATAACTCATGACGTTAAAGATGTGATGCTCTGAACCTCTGGAGCAGCCACCCTGCCCTCTCCACTCACACACCTGCTGCACTTAGACAGGTTGTGAGACACCGACCAACACATGGTTGTGGCGGACCCGCATGGTCCCGGAGCAGACTAACTTGGTGGACCCGCATGGTCCCGTAGCAGACCTGTCTGCACTCCTCTCCTGCACTCCTTCACACACCTGCTACACTTTTAACAGGTTGTGAGATGCGTGTAGACTCCTGCTACACAAGCCAGACTCAACAAATCTTTCATGCATCGCTCGCTGTTCATGGTTGTTGGGTCTGGATCAACCAGAGACAAAATTAAAAAAATGTCAATCGTTTGGTCCAATTGGAGCCCCGCGAAGGTGGAGCTACGTGCGAGGCGAGACATGGGAAAAGTTTGGTACGTGCCTCGCTTAGATTTTTTTTTTAGAAGAATGCTCCTCCTACTCCCCGCCACTTGTCACACCTACTGTGATGTGATTTGATAACTTGATTTGGATCCTGCCCTTTCTCGACCCGGCTTCACCGTGAACAGCGAGCAATGCGCGAGCAATTTGTTGGTTCTGGCTTGGGAGCCGTTCAGTTCATGGAAAGTAGGACGAACTGCAAACAGAACTACAACACACCGGATATGACGCGTGTGTGCGTTCGTCCGCAATATCAACGTCATTCCATTTTTGCTACATACACCATTTTTGCTACATACACCATTTTTGCTACATAGAATTAAAAAAAATCATATGTAAATGCTGCCTCCTGTCTTACTGCTGTAGCGCATCCGATCATGTTTTATTTATTTATTTATTTTCAAAATAGACCCTTGCCCCTGCTGAAACCCCCCCGTGTCAGGCAGAACGAATCCTCCATTTGGACAGAAATTCCCATCAAACTTTCACACTAAGAATGGTAACATCGCTGCTACTAAAAGTGTTGATAATTAATTCACGACATATAAAATGCAGCACTGGGCAAGATCACGTGTCATTAATTCCAGCACAATCAAATTACCAAAGTGCATCAAGATTTAAAGTGTAACTGTCACATGACTGGCATTGTTCCACAACAGCCCCTGTTTCCAATGTGCACACTTCCTTGTCGCCAATGTTCCGGAACTGCATACGCAAGTACAAAGAGTTTAATCATGTTTGTAAACAACAACGACAAATTAATAAATATTCCACGTATACACGTATAAACTGTGCGTACCGCTCTAACACTACTATCCCTTATAGGCTTTCTCGCCACTTATGTGCGTGCAGCCAAGTGTCCATCGGTCGCACACTGGGTTTCTAACCGTTTTTAAGGCATCATCCAGGTCACTTACAGTTCACTGGAATTTAACCAGTAACTCTGGACAGCGCCTTAAGCACCTTAAAAATAAATAAAATGTTGTCATGCCATCGTTTGACTTTTTTACCTTCTACTATTCCTTTCTGTTTTGTTATTGGTTTGAGAGTCAGTCTGCAGGCTTCTTTTATTTCTATGTGATCTGTGATTTAATGTGGTTTAACTTTTAATTGTAAAGGATTTCCTATTAACTTCACAGTTAATAGGAATGAATGTATGTAGAACATGACAAATGTATTTAGAACATGACAAACTAATTTTTACCCACTATCTTCAGCATATATGGCTGTCCTTAAGGCAGCACTTGTAACATGCATTAAAAAAGTACATACTAAAAAAGTATATACTACTACATAGCTACTCCTTGTTGTTACATTTATTGTAGATATTAAATAGCTTTGATGTACCGACGTATTAAAAAATAAAACGTTTTAAATTCGGGGGCACGCGGTGTCAGAGTGGTTATAGAGCGCGGCCCCCAGACCACTGCGGGTTCTAATCTCCTCTCCAGCTTTTCTGCAATGTCTCTTCATCCCAGTTTCTGATTTAATCCTATCACTATCTCTCTCAATAAAGAATGGAAAATGACGCTTGCACCCAAAAAATAACTTGAAAAAACATTTTAAATAATTTCACAAAACATTTGTCTTAGTAGAAAGGGGCTTAACTACTATAACATCATGAATTGTGAGCTGTTAAGCTAAGATGGGGCACATGAAATGAAATTATGTGAAGGGCCCCATTTGAGCCGTGTGCCTCAAGTTTGCAACAGGTGGAGACTGTCTTATGAAGGCTTGGCTTGGGCCACATTTGGTCCGCGGCCCTCGATTTTGCCACAGACTGAAGACTATTTTAATATAGTCTTATGAAGGCTTGGCTCGGAGCTCCGGGTGTCTGTGACCTACACAGAGCCAAGCTCTGGAGTGTCAGGTGCTCTGCGTCATTTTCCCATAATCCACCTGATCGCTCGTGTCCTCCAGACAGCCAATGACCTCCGCCGCACGTGGAGGGACCAATAGCAGCGCGCGCGCGGGATCCCCACGCGCCGTGCGGTGTCATTATTGGCAATTTGGCATCATTCTCTGTGCGCGGTACAACCTGGACCTGCCCGAGCGGCGGCGTCGCTGAATCCGCAGGACGCGTGAGCACCCGGGGAGGGAACGGAACGATAATTCGTTATTGAAACGTTACTCGCCAGTTCTCTTGTTTGTTCATACAATTTTACAAATATGGCAATTATTATTTTCGCTTAAATAATGCTTTGAGTGAACCGAGTCCGGTGCGGCAGACCGGCGGGATGTTGCGGAGATCAACGTGACATTCGATCCGTGTGGTGGTCGGGGGAAGGTGGGGGGCGCACTCGGTGTGTTGTGATGTTGTATCCGCGCTGTGTGCCCGTTGGCGCAGAGGGATTTCACCCGGCTCGGACAGCAGATTTACCGCTACTTACCGCTGCAGTGCCCCGCTGGGGGCCTTGACAAACGCCGCATCGTTTAAATGGATGACCCGCGTGTTGGACTGTTCGAATAGCGGTGTCGCGTATACACGCACGCACACACGGTCGGTCGCCTATTTTAAGGAGTTATTTTCACGCCCCGTGCACGTACACAGTGTCTCGGATTATTGAATAGGTTAAGGCGTGCGTGACCGTGGGTCTGACACGCGCGCAGGCACGCAAACACACACACAAACACGCACACACACATGTAGGTTCGGGTGGAGCGCCGGAAGACGATGACGGTACCGGCGGAGCCGAGCGACCCTGACGGACAGGAGGAGTACGCCGCCTTGTTCCGG
>OMKY01231027.1:0-18061 GCA_900302395.1 Bregmaceros cantori | reverse complement strand
CATCTCTTTCAACTATTCCTATAAGAACAGCGGCCAGGCCCAGGTGTAATCACAGTTTGTGGACGAGGGGGAATCCATGCCTCTCTCTCCTGAACTGTCCTTTGGTCAAATACCAATTTGAACAAAGCCATATTTCTGTTAAACTTCTGTGAAATCAATTGTAACTTGCCATGCTGAAATTAAACACTGTTCATTGTCAAGTCGTCCGATCTGAGTTGAGCTGTGTGTTCTGAACCTTTTGGAAATATTACATTTAGTAGGATGTTAATATTTTTCTCACCACAGGAGCAATCACCATTCTTTTTTTCTTTATTGAGAGACCGTGACAGGATTCAATCGGAAGCCGGGTCAAAGAGTCGGGGGGGAGACATTGCAGAAAAGCTGGAGGGGTTGTGCGAACCGACGGCACTGCTCGACCTGTTGTCTAGGGGATGCGCTCTCTATCCGTTCGACCAACGCACCCCTCCCCGAATTTTGAGTAATTTAAAGGGTTGGTGCCAACAATCTTTGCCAATTGGTTAGCTCATAGAACATTGTACTGCCTTATTTCCTTATGCAGCATTTTGCATGTAAGACTCTGCCAAGTGGGCTGACTTGACTATTCATAGTGATTCAAGATATGGTGGCAATGGCCGACTAAGAAATCACTTACCATTGGCTATGAGCCTATAAAAAATGTTTTTTTTTATGTGCCAATGTAGTTAAAGCACATTTTGCTTTAACTACATATTCCAATATCGATAATCGACATTGCATTGTCAGACTCGGGGTAAATCTTCATCGCTATTTAACTAGAAGTTTGATAGTTCTTATTACCTGCGCCGGGGCTGCGCCGCAAAGCAGGTTATGTTTTTATTCACGTTGGTTTGTCCCCAGGACAACCGAAAAAGTTGTACCCGGATCTGGATGAAATTTTATAGAGTTGTTGGAAATGACACACTGATGAATCGATGCAATTTTGGTGCATTTCTGTAGCCTATAAGTAACATAATCATAATCATACTATCATAATCACCAACTTGCCATTAGATCGCTGGGCGCATACTGCGGTCACATGACCAGACTTCCCAGTTGCGGTGGCAACTGGGTAATGTAGTTGGCATGTTTTCTGGTGGCGTCAATCGCAATCGCGCTACCTCTACGAGCACCTGCATTGATCTTGGGTTGCCACACATGCTGCTAGCACTAAAAGTACTATTTTTTTTATACCACTACGGCACAGGTTTGCAATCTCTGAGGGCTCCTACTTTACTTTTAAAATCGAGGATGCATAACCATTTTAATGTGACTGTGGCTGCATATATGGTTATGTTTGTTGCCTCGCTAGGAATCCAAATTGTCTGTCCAGAGCTCAAATAAAATAAACTGAAAGTGACCCTATGGTATTTCAAGGTTCCTCTCAACGACTCTGGGTCGGCCGGACTGGGTGTCAGCCTAAAGGGGAACCGCTCACGGGAGACGGGAGAGGACCTTGGCGTGTTCATCAAGTCCATCATCCATGGAGGAGCTGCTTACAAGGTGAAAAGACCCTGAAGTGTGGCTTTATGGCTCTATAATGTAAAAGTTGAACGCATTTGGAATTAATGTATGCCTTCCTACATATGTTAACCTGTTCCAAAAAGTAGCATTTCATTATTATTATTATTATTGTTGTTGTTATTGTTATTATTATTATTATTATTATTATTCCATCTCCTTCGACTACATAGTAAATCTTGACAGCAAACGTTACAGCCAGATGTTTTTTTAAGCATTAATATACAACCCCTGGAGCTTTTCCAGAAGACCACTGGGAACTTTTCTTTGAAGGCATTTACATTTTTGTTTCATTATTTTGTAATGTGTTCAGTGGCCCATCACACTTTCCTTCCTCCCATATTGCAGTATTTTGCCACTTGGTCTACCCTAACACTGTATTGGTGCCTCTGTTGATGCACATTCTGCCACCAGTGTAGATGGATGCAATACATGATACCAGTGCAGGGTGTCTGGTTGTAGAATGTGGTCCTCCTCAACAGTGTGTTTAAAATATGAGCCTGATAACGGTTGTCAAACTCTCTCACATCTATCTCTTTCTGTCGTCCTCCACACCTCCTTCTCATACCATCTCTCTTCTGCGGCCTCTGGCCTCTCTCCTTAACCCCTAGTGACCTTGACCCTCCCTTATCGAAGCTCCTCCTATCTTGTTGGCTTAGATGGGCTCACTCAGCCCCACGAAGGTCTGTAGGCTGCATGCGTTTAAACATTTCATTACAAAATGTTTTGCATTTTGTCATTCATGCAAACTATATTTGGTTTCTTTTTACTACAAGAGCCAAGATACGTTACCTCTTCTCTAAACATTATCAATTGATGCTACTCTCTTCTTCGGCTATTGATTGGGGCTGTCAATATTCCGTCAGAATCTTTAAGTTAAGTGCATGTTTGAATTAGAAAAAGAATTTAGAAATTAGAAAAATCAATTAAAAAATTAATTAAAATTAGAAATGTGGTGCAGCACAGTAGCTCAGTCTGTTAACACAGTTCACTACAAATGACATACGCAGAGAGTCGAGCTACAGCTTTGCTGCATGTCTCTCCCCCTTATTTGCCCCCCCTCCCTCTCCTTTCCAGGTAATCCTGAAAAAAGCTGAAAATGGTCCAAAGGCCCTCATTTATCCACTAGGGGCACTCTAATCACAGCTACTCATTACTCGCCGGCATCTGTGTGTGGATTGCAGTCAATACTCTATGAAATGTAGAGGAACAGGAAATGAGCTTGTCTGTTTGAAATCGTGACCCCACACATATGTCGGGGTCTCCTTCGTAACTCAGAGGTATTGGTTCACACAGTCGTCGGCCTGTTGCAAATACCCTGGGGTATCAACAGCCTCGGAGGACGCGGCGATTGAGACACTGGGTCTTTGCATTCAATGAGGCTCGTCACTTGATCTCTTTTGGGCTCTTGTCAAGATGCTTGGTCGCATTTGCTGGATGCCCTGGGGGAAATCTTAAACACAACACACACAAACAGGTATTGGTCACACACACTCAAGTGTAAGTGTATGCCATCTCATATTCGCAAAATTTCTCAATAATAACTAATGATACAAAAATCCATATTTGGTGTTCAATGCAAATATTTGCATAACATTTTATGACATTGACATTTAATTGCAATGCTCTGTTTCTTTTCAAAATATTGCTGAATTTAATCAGATTTAAGCAAAACTGGTGAATCCTGTGTCTTTGTTGGAAGGCTGTCAATTTCCCCTTGAAATGAGACCTGAATTGCTAAAGATTTTTAATTTGTGTATATATAAAATGATATAGAATATATTCCTGACCGTAATCGACACGTGCAAAGTATTTGGCTAAATGGCTACTAAAACACATACACTGAATAATAATGCTTGACATTAGGTAATGAAAAGAGAAATGTGAAAAAGGGGACATGCACATTACAAACACACCTACACACAGAGGGACACACATAATGGATACACCCACACGCATCAGACACGCATACCGTCGGCTCTGAAAGGCATATCGTACATGCGACACACTTGAGCAGCCCTTACTCTCCCATAGACATCAAACAACCCTCGCACCCACGCACACACAAAAAACAAACACACACACACACACACACACACACACACGGTACACCCAGGCACTTCCCTAAGAGAAACATGAACATAATAGAAACACCCACACACATTGGACATGGGCATAATGGACTCGCACATATATATGTCATACGACACACACACAAAGACAGATAATAATAATAATTCAAAAATCATTAGCAATAACAAATACATTGTATTTGTTGTTTGTTGCTGTTGTTTGGTTTCATAGAACGGAAAACATAACAAGTAAATGTTATCACCACTTTTTTTTTTTTTTTTTCTGGCGTCAGCGCCGTTTTTCCATCTATTGGATAGGATTAGTTGGAAACTGGGTTGAAGAGATCGGGGGTAGACATTGCAGACAAGTCGACGAGCGTAGTCGAACTCGCGACACTGCGGACGCTGCGGTAGACTGTAGTGGCTGTAGCTCGGTTGGTAGAGCGGCCGTTCCAATGACTGGAGGGTTGAAAACCAAAAGGTTGGCGGTTCGAATCCCGCCTCCGACAGTCTCCATGCCAAAGTGTCCTTGGGCAAGACAATGAACCCCAAATTGCTCCCAATGGGTCGTGGCGAGCGCCTTGTATGGCAGCAGCCGCCATTGGCGTGTGAATGTGAATAATTGAGAGGTCACTGTAAAGCGCTTTGAGTGCCACTATGTGGTAGAAAAGCGCTATATAAATGGGAATCTTTCTTTCTTTTCTTAGACACAGCGCCACTAACATGAATGGGGTCGCGTTAGGTGGCGGTGTCCATAGCCACTCGGCCAACGTGGACCCCATCACCACTTTTTTCATGTTACCTTCCTGGCAATGTTATGAACCATGTTACTCAACAGGGCAAAAAACACTGGTGACCATAATCGATTAATGATAAACAAATAAACGATAAACCAATCTTGTCTGATTACTGTACATAATGCACACCACTCCCACACTTTGTATGTATGTATGTATGTATGTATGTATACATACAAACATACATATATGCTCGTCCATATGAAGCAATTTCACCATTTGCGGTGAAGCAGCGAAGCGTGGCATCAGTATATCCGGCGACCTTGACTGGTCAATATCCGCCCCTCGCTGTCGCCACGGTTGGCCGACCGTGACTGTGAACAGCGGGGGAGGAGGGTGGGCACGTCTCTGGGAACGTACACATCCCCCGCACACATGACCCTTGAAAAGCGTGAGGTGGGTTGAACTCCAATAGGACTTGGGGGGGATTCGATTTCAGCATAATGCTGACTGCATAATTCTACAATATCTATGCCCTGCATCGAGCAATGCATACTGCGACACACTCAAAACTATTGTGTTTTGACTTGCATGATTGTCAACTAACTATTATTTTGATAATCAATGAATCGGCTATCTTTTCTGACGATTAATCAATTAATCTGTTCATGTTTTTCTTTGAAATCAGAACATTTGTATTTTCGGAACAAGTATCTTTTTGTGTGCCTCATTTGGAGCGTTATTCATGATTTGCTGGAAAAAGGGTAAAGAAGGGGGAGGAGACATGTGGCAAAGATGTCGGGGAGGGGAAGCGAACCCATGATTCTGCGTGCCACAAATATGGCGTTTGTGTGCTTCGCAGTGTACTCACTCTTAACAGACTGATATTGCAAACGTTGAACAACATATTCAACACAATCAACGATTAATCGCTGTCCATTAATCGATTATCAAATTAGTTGCCGATTAATTCAATAATCGATTATCATCGATTGATCGATTTAATCAGCAGCTCTACATGATTGCAACACAGCATTGTAGGCCTGGGATAATCTGCCCACTGGGATTCTGCAATGTAGTTCTACATTTCATCACAAAAACTCATTCAACATGAGCATAAACGTGATTGATTTCAACACTCGTCTATTTCTCTCTTTCGCCCGCGAAGCTTGCGACTTTTGCCATAATTGCACCGTTATCATTATTGTTATTAGAAATGTTCAGTGCGGCGTCTATGAAGCTGCAGCGGGGCCAAAGAAATGACTTGCACATTTTGCAAATAGCCTCCCCTGCTACTTGAATTGCATCATAATTTGTTTGCCGGTTATTATGACTTCTTCAGTAGCCTCTTGGGGGAGAGCTCGGACGCCCACTTGCCTTGTATTTTGGCACGTTGATTACATTGCCTGTGATGAATGGTCTCATTTTCCAATATTCAAAGGTTGGTGATCGAGATTACCATTCAAATATGAATTTAAGGATTTAGCCACCGCCTAAAAGGCTAGTTGTGTTTTAAAAACTGAAAATGGTATTACAATTTGTATAAGTGAGCATTGATAATGAACGTATTAATAGTATTTGTTACATTTTTTACATTTAGCATATTTCAAACTCGTATAAAACATGGAGGTTATGCTCGCAATGCATGTGATCCGCATTTAAGACAGAATGGGATCATTTCTGTCGTTTAAATCTTCCATTGCCTCCAGGCTTCTGCAGCATTCAGCCGGGTGTTTTCAGGCATTTCCGGTCCTTAACTAGAAGTCCACAGATGACAATTAAAACACTATGAGAGTCTATATTCCAACCACTCCTGTTTATGAGTGTTCAATTATGGTTGAAAATTGACATCTTGGAGCTTGAAACTTAATTTAGGAGTTTTTGTGAAATGTTTGACTTAACACCAAAATTATTTCACCACAGCAATTTTGGTTCATCATGAGCATCATAACCATAGATGGTATATAAAAATGGACACCGCGTTCGTTTTGATGTCCATGCCTACTTCCGGGTTGGTATGGGGAGGAGCCTCGTCTACCTATGGTAGTTTCCAATGCACATATTTCAATCTTAGCAGCCTGTTTTAACCTATTTTTAAAGATCGTTTCTAATTGATGTTTTAATGTATATTATTGGCATAATTAACGGTTCATTGTGTGAGGGGGGGGTCATAATTTCACAAACGCGTCAGATTTGGCTTTAATATTTTTTATTTCAGCTCCTATAGGATTCCATTCATTCAGACTCTGTCGTTGGCGCCCCTAGCGGACAGTACCACCGGTAGAAGTCGCGTGTGGGGTGTTTCTCTCACATAGCGTATAGCTCTCTCTACCTCTCCTTGTCTCCGGATATACGGGTAGTTTCAACAATGGCACCGCGCGGTCGTAGGCTTCAACCCAGCTAGGATGAAAGCAATAGGATGAAGTGCACGCACGCTGCGTCTACTTTATAAACAGTCTATGATCATAACGTTTTGAGGATTTCGGAGAGAAAAAGTGCACTTCCTCTGTTTTTGACATGAATTCCATTGTCTCTATACTTCCAAATACCACAAAAACTCAAAATCACGAATGGATTGTTGGATCCTTCTCAGACTCAAATTGTCTTTTTTTTTTTTAATTTATTTTTTATTTATTTATTTTTGGCCATTTTCCGTTCTTTATTGAGAGAGAGACATGATTAAATCAGAAACTGGGATGAAGAGTCGGGGGGAGACATTGCAGAAAAGCCAGAAGCAGCTCTCTAACCGCTCTGCCACCGCGCTCTCCCAAATTGTCAATAATTTATGTGAAATTTGTGAACTATGCTACAAAATAAGCTAAAACCATACATACATACATACATACACACACACACACACACACACACACACACACACACACACACACACACACACGTGCATGCATACATGTAGGGAAAATTGAAAGTCATGAAAGAATCAATTCACAATCTCAACATAATTGCATGCCAATGGAATAAAACCATAGAACCAACACTACAATCACATTCACACGCAAAAATCTATTCATGGGTTAAGGTTAAGAGGGGCGCAAATGATCAGGAGTCCCCAGGCTTTTCTTTTAAACTTGAGTGTGACATCGAGGCACGCGCATATATTCACGCATGGCAGTCGGACATTCTTTTGGAATGCCTATTTGGACGGCCATAATTGACGTGCTTGGAATTGCGATGCATGGATCATGGCAGGAGATTAGTCAAAATCCACCTCAATGCAGGCCCGTGCATAACAAGCCATCTTACCCAAGGCCACTATACCTCTGGCAGGACGGCCGTCTGCGCGTCAATGACCAGCTGCTTGGAGTGAATGGGGAGTCCCTCGTGGGACGCTCGAACCACGCCGCAATGGAGACCCTGCGACGTTCCATGTCAGCAGAAAGCAACGCCCGTGGAACCATACAGCTGCTGCTGCAACGCTACACTAGTTCCCAGGTAGGGTGGCCAAGCCTCTTGGGTGAACATGCAGAGCCTGGAAGGCTGAGACACAAATCATTATACGCCTGAGAATATAGTTGTTGTCCATTAGAGATGTACTTTATTCATTCATTTACATTTTAGTGGTTCACCAGGAGAATGAACAGAGGAATAGACCTGTACAGAAATTGCATTGGTGTGCACTGGCCATTAGCTATGTATAGGACGAGGTCCAATTGCATTTTTGATTAGACTATGTGATGCCATGGATGGCAGCGATGCTCCATGATGCTCTGTACCTTGACCATAATACAGCTTCACGCATCTCGTAATATTGTAGAATATACACTTGAAATTTGCACATATACAAAAATTGATCTGAAACCAGCTTGTGTGAAGAGTATATGCCCTGTATTTTGTCTGGGACTGGGTGGGTTTGAATGTCCTTTGCTGGAGAGTTGGACTCAACATCATGCACATGGTGTTTGGCTGTCTGCGACTTCTTTAGGGTTTGGTCACGTTTTAATGGCACACCCACTTGCTGGGAACACATAGACTTTTCAAGTGCTATTTCTCATCACATAATTATCAAGCTAGTTAGCCATCCGGATCCATCACAGATTAGTCAATAATCAATTAGGTAAATACTTTGGTGTTTTAACGTTAAGATCTTATTAACTTCTGTTGATTTACACCGTGCATTTCTAAGAGATCCTCTGAAATGTAATGTTTCAAGCAATGTATATTCTTGGTAATGCAATCATGTGTATTACTTTTGGAGTTGACAGTTACATTTTTGAAGTTTCATCATACACTTTATATTTTACTGTAGCTAGCTCTATTTTTTTGATTGTTCCTCCCATCATAGCCCCTATGCCTCCCATCCTAGCCTCTACACCTCCCATTCTAGTTTCCTATATCTCCCATGCTATTCCCTTTTCCGTCAATTGGTATAAGCCCGATGAACATGCAGGGCAACATGAACATGAGGTGCTCAAGTATTTTTAAAGCATCGGGAAAAACTTTTGCTGATTTAGAGAGATCATACGCATGCATATCTTGGAGAATGGCTTGGCCAAAAATCTATCGTTGGACAAAGGACGTTTTTTTTCTCTGAGCAGTCTAGAAGAGCAATTGTTTTACTTGTCAAAATGTTTTCCTTACGGGACCTTGTGATGAATGAACTCAGGATTGTATCATGTAAAACCTGCATGCCCCTCTCTTCAGCTTATCAACTTCAATAACTTCTAGCCATTGTTCCAAATGGTAACAACCACACCCTCTTCCCAGCCAGTTTTTTTTTTTTTTGCACTTCCCTATTATCACCGTCAACCCTGATGCCTGTCTGCTTGTCCTTTCCCGCAGTCTTTCCCTGCCTGCCTGCACATTTTGCAACGCAATCTATCACTAGCCGTTTTTCACATCAAGCACTGGATGCTTAGGGTGAATGGAGCACTCCTCAATCTCCCCATTCTCCCCTGATGAACCATTTTAGGCCAAATATGGAGCTTTAATAAGTATTTGTTAACCAATGTGATGTACAGGAAGCCACCAACCAATCCGGAGTCAGCAGCAATGCCACTGGCACTAACGGCTATCCGGATGCTCGTGTTCCACCCCCCGATCAGGTACTTCCAGCTGCAACTCAACCACCACCACCACAGCAACCCCTTTGGCACTCCTCTGCCCTGCCCCCTTTGAGGAGAGGAGTGTCTGACCCACTTCCTCAAACCTACCGCGCCGGTAGTCGAGAACACTTGACGGACTTGCCCAGTTTGAGTGAAGTCTCCTTGGTCATTGATGCAGAACCAATGCTTGACCTGCCGTTGCTGCTCCGTGTCAAACACTCTCCGGTCCTCAACACGGAGAGTAGTTGGTCAGATAATAATGATGATCATGCTAATGACATTGGACATTCGTCCCATAACGACGCGCAACGGGATAGTTACACTGATAGCATCCGGGCCGTCGCTGACCTCATGTACGGCGTATCGTCCTCTCTGCGTCTTTACGACAACGTGCTGGTGTCCCGAAAGACGAGGTGGACAGGGAATGTTTTGTGTTGCGAGGGTCCACGTCAATTCACCCGGAGACCATTTAGCAAAACGCACGTCTCCGCAAAGCAGGATTATGACTATGCTTGCTGGGAGGACGATAGATATCAACGATTGCATAAGCAAACGTGCAACCTCCCAAGGGGTGGCCGTCAGTGTCCCAGATATATGACTAATTATGGGAATAAACCCATCGATGATGCATCATCTTCGTGCGTCAAGTATTTTGGGGGAAATGCTTATGCACAGACACACGATTATAAAGACATGCTGTGGGCCATTAAGCGGACGTGACGACATCAAAGCCCTTCTAGTGTCTGATCTGTAGCAATGGTTGAATGTCTGATTGAGATTATCTTATTTATATTGTCTGAAACCTATAATCTATTAACCATTAACCTTTTCCGTTGATTTTTATAAAAATCTATAGAAATAAAAATTACATATGTGCATTGGCATCGTGGCAAGTACAGAATCGCTTCAAACAATGAATAGCGGCTTGTCACAGCTACTCATTAACTTTCAGTTATATTTTGTTGCTTTCTGGCACTTTATGTCGTCCGGTTTGAACACATACTGATCTGAGTGACATAAAAGAGGAAGTAAAGTCTTGAACAAAGTCAACTTAAATGGTAAACCTAAACAAAAAACCTGCCAATATTAATTTATTTCATTAAATGTCATTAAATACGAATTTCTTTTTTTCAAACTTTGAAAAGTACGTTACCTGTCATACTATCCGAACAATTTTGTTTTTCAAAAGCAGCATAAGCCATACTTTGCCAAATGGTTAATGCCATGTAGTGAGCAGCAAATACATTATTTATCTTCTATAACATCTGCCTCTCTTCGTATGAATTTGCTGGTGCTTTCATTCTGTGCATGTTTCTACCTTCTTTTGTCTTTCTGCATGGACACGTTTGACTGCTGGTCCCTCAACATATGGAGCATCTCATTTAAAGTGTAATTCCTGTTTTTTTAACGTTTTATTCGTTATATTCGGAAGATGAAACTGTGCTATTTACTCACTCTGTGAAGAACCCTAAATCATGGGCCGCTAACGGATGATGCGGATGATGTGTTGCAGCATATATGGGTTTTGGTCCAAGTTAACAACTCGGGACTTGAGGCACAACTTCATGTGTGTGCTCTGCATAGGAAATTGCTTCTAAAACATTTTAATGTTAAATGTATGACGTTCTTAAAGAACTGTCGCTCCCCTCCCATATCCGAGCCTCTGTGATGAAATGAAGATTGAGATATTTTCACGCCCATTTTGGCAAACTGAATGTGCCCCTTATCTCACAGTGATTGACTATTTGTGTCAACGGGAACCATTTCACATAATTCAAACCTTATTGAAGTTAATTATGTGGCGTGGTCAATCTTCACTACTAAGAGTTTAAATAAATAGCATGCTTTATCATCAGAATATGGTCAAATGTTGGAAACAGTCATTTAATTTTACTGTAATTATTATATGTTGGCTGTATCTGAAACGGTAAACTTAAACAGCCTTTGGCTGCCCTCTTATCTCTTGGTTGGCCTTCAAACAAAAGCCCCTAGGCCTAAAACCCCTCCGATTCATGGGTGAATGTCATGTGATCATGTATACACCACAACGGATTTGATTCGATTTTGAATTGTATGGAAAGAGATGGTGTATGCCGGTTGTAAATCTACTTATACGGCATCCAACGGAGCTGTTGACCATTCCAAGTGAATGGGATGTTTACACCGGAAATGCTGTCTCTGTTACCTATACATGTAGTGGGTGAAAACCTTGTGCGCATGTGCAAATTTACTTTAGCGGTTTAATCAGTTCCAAAATATTACGACCGTGTGACCATGTAAACACGCCATGAATGTAGTTACGATTAGTTAGCATGTATACAATGTATTACATCAATTTGTCCGAGTGTATATATAATCCAATCCAAAATAAAACTATATAAACAGGGCTAATGTTTTAGCAAATAATTTGCTGGCAAGCTTTACATTATTTACATTACTTTACATTATCACCTTCAGTGTAGACATTGAAAAGGCAGTGAGTGGAGGGTGCTGTCGGACGTTTTCACTATCTCTAACTTGATAAGACCTAAATATTTGAGCTGACTTTATCTACCTATGGCCAATGCAACCTCAGAGTGGCTCAGCCTGCCAAAGGCCGTGTGTTTTCAGATACAGCAATTGTGTTTGTCTCACTCTCTTCTCGTCTTTGTTCCTTGATTTTTCTTCCCTTTTTTTCTTTCATCGCTTTGCATTTTGTTTCAATCACTTTGTGTGTGTTCTGCTATGGGTGAAACTATCAAAAGATCTGTCGCCTTAGGATCTGTAACGGTAACTTATGTTATTACCACATTTTAAGAGAGAGATTGCATTTCATTACTTATACATTGCATTTAGATCACTTTTAGATACAACTACAAAACAATCAAGTCGACAAGTTAATCTATTCCAATGATTTGTGCATATTCAGTAAACTTTGTGACAAATATATGCCTCTTCAACAGTGTTACCTTTTTGAAAAAGCATTTTATATTACCTTATTTTTGAGTGGGGCTGTATAAAACAAGAATAAAAATAGGAAACAAAAAACAAATCTCAATTTTAGATTTTGATTATTGAAAGAAAAGAAAAACTTAAATTAGTCATTCACAATTAAATGAGGGAGGGCTTGAACAGAGCTTCAGTTTCACTGTAACACTGTATGCCAGGTATTACAAAATTCTATGTTAGTCGGTTTCCTATTCACATTGGGATCACTTCCTGCTTGAACTGCATGTGTCGACATCTTGGGAATACACCGGATCTGTGTACCATACCAGACAACTTTGATCAATGTATGTAATAGGGATGCAACGATTAGTTGATTAATCGGTGACTAATCGATTATAAAATTAATCGACAATGAATCTAATAATCGATAATTGGCAAAGAATTGAATCGTGCTGCTATTTCCCCCATTGATCATACACATTTGATAATCATTCATATTTTCCAAAAATATGAAGCATTAAATGAGCATAATTGATAAGAAAATACATGGATATTAAGAAAACCATTAAAATATTACAGTATACATTACATGTAATGAGTTTGTGCCAGAGAAAGTAACTTAATCTTAGTACATTAGTTGGTTAAAAAGTGGCTAATTTGACAAGATTTCAAGTTGGCAAGATTCATTTCTCGTAATTGTTGTTCCCTGTGAGAATTTGGAGTATTTTTTAAAAGGAAAGATAATCCAACCGATTAATCGATTAATTGTTTCAATAATCGGCAACTAATCGACTAATAAAATAATCTTTAGTTCCCTAATATGTAACTTGTTTGGTTGAAGACTTGCCCTCAAACCTACATGTGACACCCATGGTGTCGGTACATGGGCCCAGTGATTTCTCATGGTGCGTGTGTTCTTTGTTTTTGTGCACTCTGATCACTTCCTGCTTCCGGTCAATAAACCACTGTGGACTCTGCATGTTGTCTTTCTATTTGTCTGTCTCCATGTCTGGCTTGTCGTCTCTGTACGCAGCATGCGGGACCGAACGCCTGAAGTCTTTTCCTTGCATGCTGCTTATCTCTGTTCATCTTGCATGCCTCATTAAATGCACACTATGGAGTACCTAGGCTCACTGTAGTCTTTGGCAGTTCTGTATTTTTACTATTCTTTTTTAATGTTTTTTTCAGCCTATTCAGGCTGTTTTTCCCCAAGCTTTATTTATTAGGGTTAGCGGAAACAGGTGAGGATGGGGGACAGACATGCGGGAACTAAGTCGGTGGCGAGATTTCCAGTGCTCTGCCTAACCGACTGAGCTACTGGGTAGCAGTATTTTTACTGTTCTAACACCAATAAAAATCCTGAAAAGCATGCATCGAAAAATAAACATTGCAAACAATGGAAAGACAAATTCACATGATGGACTAAGCGAAGGCATCAAATTGCCACCAGGTGTTCGTGTGGAAACCTTTGCACCAAAACGCCACTAAAAATTCATGCTAAAATGTTCTTCCCTGCTCTTAGTTGAGTTGATGCAGTCCGATATCGTCCGTGTGTGCACTCGCTCTGGCGTTCAGCAGTACTTTTGTTAGCGTATCCCATAGACCCCGCTTGGGCACTTCCACATTTGATTTTGTGTAACCAAATGTTGGTTGTGTGACAACTTGCATACGGGCGAAAAATGTGAAAATAGATAAATTAGTCGCTTCTATCTCTACTCCGTATGGGTCCATAGGGCTAATCGGAGCTAAGAGGTGGGGGGGGGGGGGGATGTTATCATACTTTGACTATTATTAAAATTGACAACTGTGCCAAATAGTTTGGGCACTACCAACTTTTGCAGGATTAGGACTCTGTATTGGGACTTGGCCGATCCTTAAAATCAAAAGATCGGGATTGGATCGGGAGCAAAAAAACTTGATCGGTGCGCCCCTACTAAGTAGTGCTGGACGCAGAGTGAGTGCAAGCACAAAGATGATAGCGGTATGTATCGACTCGGCTAAGGTCAGGGAAGTACATATTTCAAAAGAAATTTGCCGTGGTGGTTTCCTTTTTTAAGGTGTAAGCGGTCAAGCAGCATTCCATGCCCGAGCTTGGTTGCGGCTGCCGTCGATGTGAGCGATGATTGTTGAATCTAATGTATGAGACATTACACATTTAGACTGGTTTTATGATACATGGACCCAAATCACGAGGACTGTTGCATTTCCAACTTTGTACTCTGTACTTTGACTCGTCGTTTCCTCTTCCCACCTACCAGCACGCACTGATGGTGTATTTAATATATTGAAGCCAAGGAATTAATTTATTAGATTAAATTGGAACCGGCGCCCACAATGTTCTCTGCATCAAGGCTTTATCAGGATGGAGGTTGGGCACACACACAGACACAATCAGGCACGTGAACATTTTCCGTTTCATCAGGTTTCTCCTGAATAAAAGCTGAGACAGGCTGTACCATCGTTGAGTCCTCTGGAGAGGTCAGTGTGCCACAGCCTTATCAAGTTAGTCTTTGCCGAATACGGGGACATCCACATCACAAAGATCAAATCAATTAATTACTAGCAGTACTTTTTTTTTCCTTCTCTGACTGGATGAGTGTGTTAAGTCAAATTGCTTATATTGCTTGTAAAGCAGCAGGCTCTGCCTGTAATGCTTTGCATGGAAATGACACCCATAAATACAAAAAAATATTCAGAATCAGAATTAGAATCAATTTTTTCGATTTTTTTTTTTTTTTTTTCTGTAAACGGTGCCAGATACATCAACACAACAACAAGCAAGTAAAACACAAGAAGTAAAAGTATCAATAATATTGGCAGTTATATCAAAAGTATCAACCATATCTACAATATAAACAAAACAATTACAAATGCGTATATATTATTCAGAGTCCAAAGGGGGTTTATTTACATGGGCTCTCCATGGTTAAATTGTGTTGAGGGAAGGAGGTAGGGGGCCTGCTGAAAGAACTAAGAGGGGGGAGTAACCACTTCTGGAGTGCATTCAATTAATTTAACAAGCAACATTGCAAAAAAACATTCAATATGGTGTTTGCATTAGTACCAAATTATTTACATATAAAAGGCCAGAATCAGAATACTTTATTGATTCCAATTGGGAAATTATTTTTATTCAGCAGTTTCAGCTCACAGTCAATAGGAATGGTAGTAATACAGCACAGAGGTAGATGAGTGATGAGCAACACACTATCAAAGGGGAAATTGGATGCATGCAATTTCCAGAGCATACACCATGCTCTGGAAATTTGGAATTTCAGAAGAAAAGGCATAGTAGTTAACATTAACACTAATTTAATCAACGCAAGTAGACATTTTTGTCTGCGTTTCAGTTTTTAATTACATTTTGTCCATTGCAGAAGATGGATCATGGACATCATGTTGGAGTTCATGCAGAACTCATGATGTCCTGCCAGTTGCCAGTCAATCTTTTCAGATCAATTCCCTGTGGTCTACCCGTGGCCCACAATCCACCTAATGGCATAATAATTGTATTTGGTGACTGTAGTTATTGATTATATTGGCAACTTTTGCAATGTTTGCATTAATGATTAGGGTACATGTCAATTCATAGAATCTTGACGTGCTTTTAGCCACAGGTAAGTAAATGAAAATTAACTTGTCTATTTTATTAAACTATACTATACTATATGAGCTCTTATGCCGGATGGCTCATAAGCCATCCGGTCACCAGGATGGTGAGAAGTGAGACAAAATGCAGCGCTTTCCAATGCATGTGATGCATAGTGATTGATAACCGTCATTGAAATTATGATGCTAATAATCGTTTTTTTTCCATAATCGTGCAGCTCTACCATATACGCAACACCATGATTGGAGGTGTGGGTGTTCTAGGCACATTTCAAGGACCATTTTTGTGATCATTCCTTTATTGCTGTTGATGAAGACTTCCATGCTCTTATTTCTTTTCTGGCAAAGGACATTTTCGCTTGAGTGCAATTGCGCTAAAGAAAACCACATGCTGGGTGGTATGCGGATACTCTGGGCATGCAAACCCCCTGGGGCACTCACACTCTCAGCTGATACTATGCATACCTTTATCATGCTGCGTTGCGATTATCAAGCTTTGTGTGCGTGCATACTGTCTGTGTACCAGGCACCACCCGTCCACAGCCAGCACAACATGGTGATCGGTGCATCTCTGCATGCGGTGGTGTGGGACTAACTCCTGTCTGTAGAGTATAAATATGGGTGGAAGTGACCCGTGAGTCCTGCCTACAGTGACAATCTTATCTTATTAAATAATCATTAATTTTAGATTTTGTGATTTATTTTTATTGATGTCCAAACTCTGGAGGCTTTATATAGTCACAGGATATTTATTAGAATACAAAGACATTATTGATCACCTACCATAAGACGGACACGGCTCAGAACTCTGTCTCTCTGCACAGCATCCAGTGAGGTAAGCCTTGAGAACTGCGGCGATTCCAACAACTTTGAATTGCACCCGTCTGCTTCTCACCTCTGCTCCCCTTTGAAACTAAATCTTGACTCATGATTTGTTGTTTACATCCACTGCTGCCGAACAAACACAGAGCCCTCCTTAATGGCATGCTGAACAGTGCCGGGATATGAAGCCGGGGATCTGATTCTTTGGTCAATCCTGATTACGCGGGACCAATATATAGTATACTTTTTATTTGCGCAATTGTGAAGGTAATGCACCCTGCCTTTGTGTCTGTAGCAAGTTGTTATGCCAATTAGTAGATCTCTCTGCCAAGCACTGTGTTAACTTTACGCCCCCCATTCCTCTTCCTCGATCCCTCCCCCACCTGTGTGGATAGGCAGGAACAGACAGAACACCGTAGAGACGGTTGTCATGGAAACGGTGGGGGGGTCATATGGGGTCGGAGATAGCTAGTAGTTAATGGCTTGTTAAGCCCATTGCGATTGTTGTAGATAAATGCATTGTAGAAAAACTGATGCCATTGTAGACAATTCCAATGGTTTCAGAATTACATGAATATATGTAAAATATACTTGCAATAGCATATAGAATAATTTATATAGCTCTAGTACTTCATTCATAGATTAGCTGTTGTGTATTTGACAATGATACAAAACTCTCCAATACACGTTTGTGACTTTAAAGATGGGATGACATCCGAATATGAAATTGTCAAATTTATGATATTTTGCCTCTGAATAAATTAAAAACATTTTATAACTGTACAAAATCTCCCAAAAAATGTTAATAGACATGTTTGGAGCTAAAATAAAGAAAAATAATTAATTCATAAAATAATCGAATCTATTATGTTAAAACTGCTTTTTTATTTTAAACGAAGAAGAGCTTCAATGTGCAGTCCGAAAACACCACCAGCGCCTATGAATTAGAGGGGCTGGGGAGCAGAGATGGACTGTTTTACTTTTGGAGTAAATTTCGCTACTCGTTACATTAACTTGGCTTTAGCGACATCCGTTGGAAACTGTTGGCACATATGTTGATGTCATATCTCTCTCTCTACCTCTCCCTCTCTCTCTCCTGGTCTTTCTCTTTCTGTATCGTCTATCTATATATCCAGGTGTGCGCATACATTTTTTGATGTATTGGGCTATTATTTATTTATTTATTTAATGTATAAGTTACTTCTTATTTAAATATATAGTTATTTGGCGTTGTTTTCTCTCCGACTCTCGTTTCGGGCCTCGCCGCACCCTGCCTGCTATTTTAGCGAACCTTTGC
>OMKY01231022.1:0-26727 GCA_900302395.1 Bregmaceros cantori | reverse complement strand
GTGTACAGGCAAGCAAGTCTCTGGACACAGGTAATAAACACTAAATATAAAGAGTCTTGTGAGAAGTACTCATCTCAAGTTGCAGGGCTCGTGATCCAACGGAACCGATCTTGAGGCGGAGAGAGATCGTTCCTGCAGTAGTAGACAGCCTCGGGTTACCAGACGGCTAACTGGCTAACGGCTAATCAGGTAAGCAGGAGACGACATAGGTACACACACTAACTAGCTGAACACATAAACTTGTCTACCTAGAAACTGACCTACGTAGAACTTGGACGCTGCGTCGAGCCGACGCCCGACGTCCCCTTATGAAGGGGGAGAACGCCAATCAGCGAGCCGCTCCGGAGACGAGATCGATACGCTCCAGCTGCGCTGGTGCGGTCCGCGGACGAACCCGGCGCCTGGGTGCCGCCCGTGGACGAGCGGCTCCTGACACATTTAATGTGCTTTGATGCAATTAATATCATTTCATTTTTAATTCATATATTTAGATTAAAAATGTATAATACATTATAATCAATGTATGTTTTCACACCATGAAATCATAATAAAAAATGTCATCCAATTTTAATGTACTGAGCACTCTAACTAAAGAATGCAGGAAGAATTCAAATGCTAAATGTTTGTAAATGTAAATGTTTTTAAAATAAACATCCAAAAAAATGACGTGTATAATTTGTGGAAACGCACTAATTCATGGAGCAGCAGCAGTGTAGTGAATTTTCACCCTAGCACGCAGGGTGTGAGGGCAGCAGTAGTTTAGGGGATTCTCACCCCAGTACGCAGGGTGAGATAGATAACCCCCCATGAACAGAGCCAAACAACGTGACAAGCGAACATGTCACATCATACACGACATTTTTTCATCTTGGTTAGGTGGCGCAGGGGAAGGTGGTGGGTAGCAAAACAAAATCAGTACACAGTTTAGGAGCGGGTAGAACTCATAGGGCGTGCCAAAGCTGTCCGGCCAATCATTAGGGGAGCGTTAATCAGTTGAGGGGATGCACCTGGATCAATTAGAAATTAATGAAGGGGAGGACTGCAAGCTTCTTAACTATCATGGCCTGCCAGAAATGATGTCAGTACTTTAAATTCATGGAATTTTCCATGAATGTTGTAAAGTTTGGAATTTGTCTGTATGTTTTAGAGCTTCTTCACAGATGAGGAGATGAACATCTTAAAGAAGTTCAAGTTCTATGTGGAGGACAACTGGAACAAGTGTGACATGGTGGCCATCTCTCTGTTTCTAGTCGGCTTGTTCTGCAGGTACCTCAAGACAGGTTTTGCACTAAATGCAGGAAGCATAATGCTTTAAAGTAGGGTGAGTAGGAAACTTGAAATTTTGGTGGTTTGAATCCTGTCTCCGACAGTTTCCATGACTCTTTGGCACTGAACCCCAACTGCCCCAAATGATTGAGTGTCTTTTTGGCATCAGTGTGAATGTAAATATAATTTCCCATTTGGTATTGGTGCCGATTGTTTTTTATGTAGCGGCGCATGCCCTCCTGACCAGCAGCAGTGTTGTCATATCCTCTCTGGGTTTTCTGTCCCCACCCGACTCTTCACCTCAGTTTCCGATTTAATCCTGTCACTTCCACTCTCAATAAAGAATAAAAACAAAAATGACACTTGTGCCTAAAAAAATAACTTTTTCTTTTTTAATGTAGCAATGATGAACAACTTGGTGTGGTTCATACTCTCACTCCACCCTTCTCCATCGACTCTATGGGCATCTCCAACACACCCCTTGACTGGTTGCATTCTTAGCTCTCAGCTGAAGTCGTTCAAATCCAACTCCTCCCCTGTCACCTGCAGTGTCCCCCAGGGCTCTGTGCCTCGGCCACTCCTCTTCATCACCTACCTCCTCCCCCTTGGCAATATCTACCGCAAATTTAACATTGACTTCCACTGCTATACCGAGATCTACCTTTCCGCCAAACGTTCTGCCTTCCTCCCTTCTCCCTTTCCCCACATGTGCCAGAAATCAAATCCTGGTTCAAGCTCAGCTTCCTGCAACTCAAACTAAAACTGAAGTCCTTGTCATAGGCACCAAATCCACCATCTCCAAAACCAATAGCTTCTCATTTCCAATTGACACCTCTCTGCTCGCCCCTCCTCTCTGCTTAAAGTGAAAAACATTTTTTCACTGTCGTTTGCACGTATCATCCAGACTACAACAATGTTTTTGGGCCCAAAAACGCAAAAAAGTAAAACGTCTTCCAAAGTGAATCAATTTCGTTTTCATAGCCGTTTGTTGCATTATCACTAAAATCCTTCATCCCGCCACATCCCCCCCATATTGCAGCATATCCACTGGTTCCTCATCAAATATAAAATTAATTTTGAAATACTCCTCCAGACATGGAGGAGTATATAATCCAGACATGCACATCCACCCAGAAAATCGCTTCTCCGCGAGTGCAAATTGGCCAGGCCACACCAGGTTTCAGGACCCATTGTGGTGAGGATCTGGAATGTGGCCGTCGGTGGCCACGTTTGCTGGTCACCGAATGGTCACGCTCCGAGGGGGTGACATAACATGGCTGGCCAATCACAGGAGGGGGGAGTGTGCCCCAGTCTGACAGGCATCAATAGAATAAAGGCAGACAGGACTCTGCAGGTATCGCCTGCCACCAGTGGGGTGCCGCCAACTTTGTCTCTGCCTTTGTCTGGAAATTAGGGGCAGTAACATCATCACTCAAAGTAGTATGTTTTTTATAAACCAGTGGATTTCGGACCTCACTGATTTCCAAACATCTGAGAAAGTTGATTGTCTGGCAGTACCCAATGGTACAGATTGTCCATAAGGTCATTGCATTTTAATAATCCCCAAGCAAACTAAAAAGAATGTTATGTTCATGTTCTATGTCTATGGATAATTGGACCTAGTGCAAGGTACTGAGTGGACTTGGTGCAACTATGAGACGGGGCGACAGTCCTTTATTTTTGTGGCTGAAGTGTAATAATGAAGGTCGAAGCCCGAGCCGGGCCTGACAATAATCATTACGGTCACAGCCCTCCGCACTCTCATTAATTTAATGAGCTCTATCTATTTCCATTCCCTGCTAGAAGAGAAGGGCCAATTCAACCTCTGGGAAATTCATTGGACTACTAGCGGTGTCGGAGACGGAGCAATTTAAATTGACTTGAACGTCATTTGTGGCCGGCGTACATTAATCTGCAATAACAATTTACAGAGGTCTTTTCAATCAATGAATTCATCAAATTAATTGATCTGTTCGTCACCTGTTAATTTCAATAATTTCGAGGGAGAGGGGAGTGCTGGGGGCGTGTAAAGCAAGAGGAATGCCTAAAGAGGTTATAGGGTCTGAAAAAAGATTTCTGAACTTCTGGCAATAATTATGTTACAGTGAATTATGTTTTAAACTACACCTGAATAATTAAATATTAATACAAATATTTATTTATTAACCTCAAGATAAATCACAAGTAGCATTCTGGGGCAGTAAAGTAATGCGGCAAATGGGGAACAGAGAGCTGAATGTGATAATGAATCAGCAAGAGGCTAAGCTCGGTCTACTGCCAAATGTCAACCACATCGTATTCATATGCCACCAACGGTACCGCAATGCTGCTCACAGTCAGAGATGGCAAAAGTACAGGGATTTCTTACTTGAGTTACGCTAGGTTTCCACAACAGAGTTGTTTTTCTCCCGTACGTCAACCGCAGCGCCGTCCGGATATTTCCTGGCCGGACTCCATCCGGGGAACGGTTTCAACAGTAGACCACTACGGAATGCGGCGCACTGGTGGACGAACTTGGTATTGCGCGCGCCTTTTGAAATTGAAATGACTTTTTCTCGTTTTTTTCATCTTTCTCCCTTCTTGTTTTTTGACCAGGCCATTTGCGCAATGGCATTCGGGGTGGTTTTGCTGGATCACACACACTGTCTGGAAGACAGTACATTGAAACGTTGGGTTTTTGTTTTCATCCCAAGCACATGCTCCCAAAACAGTTTCTGCCGCAAATCTCGCCGCAAAGTTTGCACAAGGTCCAGTGCCTTGCGCAAAGGCCTTGCATACATGAAGTAGTGAAAGTATTAAAAAATAGTTACGTGCGCAATTATCTATTGCAGACGCAACTTCACATCTTGACTTTTGCACACGTTTGAGCCTTGCCCAAAAACCTTGCATGATAGTTGTAAACAATTCTACATCTCTACTGAAATAACAGCGCTGCTGTCAATCAGTGAACTCACGGACCCGCCCTTCCCGCCAGACGGTGCCTGCGGGAAAAATCAATGTAAATGATTTTCTGGCACGTGCAGGAATGTCCCGCGCGGAGTCCGTCCGGCGTTCACTGATGTGGAGCATACCACGACGTTGACAACACTTTTGGTTTTTGCACGGAGTTCAGACAGCGCTACAGGGGACGGATGGGGGAAAAAAAGTCTGCTGTGGAAACCTAGCGTAAGAGTAAAATACAAAGTACTGATCCAAATATCTACTCAAGTAAAGTAAAAAGTACAGGCTGAGAAATGTACTCAAAAAGTATTTTTGAAAGTAAAAAGTACATGCTCTAGAATGTACTCAAAAGTATTTTTGCAAAACACTTTAAAGTATATTAAAGTGTAAAGTACAAAATACAAAACCTAAATTTTCCTTAACACTTTACAGGCGATATATTTTTTGAGGGGCACACCCAGAGACTAAATGAAAACTATGTAAATGCTACTGTAATCAATGCATTACCGAGTACCGCCCCCTACTGACTCATTCGCGCTATACATGTAGTCCTACGATGTCGTTGCAGGAAAAAAGAAAAAGAAAAAAAGCAACAACCCAGTTTTGAGAAAAATAAGGAGTAGAAGCAGTGATATTTTTGTTAAAAATCTACTCAGTAGAAGTAAAAAGTACTCACCGAAAAAACGACTTCTAAAAGTACAGATACTTGGAAATTCTGCTTGAGTACAGTACTTAAGTATTTGTACTTCGTTACTTGCCATCTCTGCTCACAGTTCCCATTTGAGTTGCTTACCGGTCCATGCTCATATAGCACTCATCTAAAAAAAATGTACAAGCACACAAACACAAAGTTACTTGGGTAAATAGCTTTAATGTGGTCATTCCTTGGGAATAAGTAAGGCTTGAGATTACTGGTTACTGGAAAAAAAGAATCATTCAAAATAATCAAGATTCTACTTTATTCATCCTCAATGGGGAATTACCTTTTGTTGATTCAGAAAGAGAATGAATGAATGACTGAACTGACCTACCGAATATCTCAAAAAAAATGTTATGGGGTAAGTATACAGGTTCTATACAGGCAACTCCCATTATATGGTCACTGATCTCGCTCTGCGAGGTCACCACAGTAGTTCTGAGTGGGCGCACTGTCCGCAGTGTTAGTGTATAGCTGCTGCGGGGGGTTCAACGTGAGGTTAGGTGAAAGCCAGGGCGAAGACATAAACACACAGTCACTCAGAAACGCACACAGACACACACTGATGAAGCAGTAGTGGGTTTGTCTTACATGGCCTTGAAAGCATAAATTGTACGGAAATGAAGACGTTCCAAAACCATATCATGTGATTTATCTGAGATCATGTAGAAATAACATAACTCTGCAGCAGGGCTTTGAACCGAGGAACGAAAGCAAAAACCGGAAATGGTTTGTATCTTCGAGGGAACAGAAAGAAAATGTTATTATTTTTTATGTTCTGGAAAAGGAATACTTATTTAAAAATAATGATAACCGGTTAATACCGGTTTTATTTCGTTCCTCAAAGGAGTACACTTTGGGATAAAGTAAAAACATGTCAAATTTACTCGAGTAAAAGTAGAAATTAACTCGTGAAAAATGTACTGCAAAGGTAAAAAAGTTCACAAAAAAAATTGTAACGGGGTAAATGTAATGCGTCACTGCCCATCTCTGCAGCTACCACATCAAGACCATTGAACTACCCAAAAAATGGCCATTAAACTATTGTTTAATGGATGTTCATCTTCATCTTTTATCATAAAAAAATATGGCTTTTGACATTTTGGCCAATAACAAGATAACGCTAGTGAATTGATTTGAGTTTTTAAAAAAGTCCCTGTTGTTGGCAGTCGGAAGTATTATGGTGAGGTCTCTGTGCAGTGAACCCACACAGCTGTCAAGTTAAGCCTTGCATCATTCAGAGACTGTAGCAAATACTATTTATTCAGTGTTGACATCATCGGGCTCCATAGGGGAACAGCCATGAGGTAGAGAGAGAGAGTCAATATTTTGTCATTAGTCAAATTGTAATGAGTACTTTCGCTACTTAAGTAACTTTTTTACTTTTACTTGAGTAACTATTTGGATGACTACCTTTTACTTGAGCAACATTTTGCTGAGGTAACAATACTTTTACTTAAGTAATTCTTATGGCTACTATGCCCATATCTGCCTATTGGCTACATTGTGTTGTTGAATTAGAATTTGAGTTTTGCTACATCTTGTTCCAGAATGTCTTCTTCTACCTATGAAGCCGGCCGGACCGTCCTGGCGCTGGACTTCATGGTGTTCACGCTCCGCCTCATTCACATCTTTGCCATCCACAAACAACTAGGACCCAAGATCATCATTGTGGAACGCATGGTAATGCGCTAATGTCATTGTATTAGTCTGATGTACGACAATGGATGGTTTGTCTCAGTCAAACCATTAGCCACTTCTCCACTACAAAAAAACTCAACACACGGTTCGGCGCATCTCAGTTAAGTTTAGGTCAGGTAAACGGGAATGTGTCTCTACTGTTCTTAACGCGGCCACGGGTGGTGGTGGTGCCGAATAAAAAAAAAAACTCAATTTTGATACGCTAGTGCTCACCCCCACCCCTGCGCATGTGACACCAATCCCCACGCATGGGCGTCGGCGTGGCGCATTGATTAACACCTGCAGGGTACCTGCAGAGTACTGTCTGCGTATTGTTTGCCTTTGTTCTATTGATGCCTGCCAGACTGGGGGGGCAGGGGGGACACGCCCCCCACCTGTAATTGGCCGGCCACATTGCGTCAGTCACCCCTCGGAGTGTGACCAATCGGCGACCAGCAAACGTGGCCCCCGGCGGCCACATTTCAGACCCACACCTGAGTGGGTCATGAAACCTGCCGTTACCTGGCCGATTTGCGCTCATGGAGAAGCAATTTTCCGGGTGGATGTCCATGTGAACTGTGCGGTGCTGGCCTTAAGTAAGCCTGTCACTTTTTTAGTCAGCTACATCCTTCCTCGTCTTAGTCTACTTTTAGTCAATGAAAATGTGGCTTTTAGTCTAGTTTTGGTCTTATTTTAGTCAGCAGTTATTATTTCATTTAGTTATTATTAAGGTTGGAAAATAGAGTAGCTAAATTAAAATGCATTGAGGAAAGAGAAAATATCAAAGAAACAAAACACATGGAGATATCAAAATATTAGGAAAAAAAGGTTATATTTTCACTTTTTCACTTTGTTTTAATAATGTGCTGTGAAAGATTAATTGCGTGCATTTACACAGCTCCCAACTGCACTGACTCCTGTAAATCCGTGGGTCAAGGTGGCCAGACAGGGCAGCTGAGAGGGCCCTAATTAAAAAGTCTTAGCTCTGTGACTTATTTTTTACATTAAAAATATGCTGACAGCTGTTTTCCTCAAAACATTTGGGAAGTTGCGCCATCATCTGTTTAAAATCAGAGATGACAAGTAACAAAGTAAAAATGAGTACTGTATTTAAGTAGAATTTTCAAATATCTATTCTATTATAAGTACCTTTTCCTCTGATTACTTTTTACTTCTACTGAGTAGATTTTTAACCAAAATATCGGTACTTCTACTCCTTACTTTTCCCAAAACAGGCTCACTACTTTTCTGTGTGGCTGTACCACTCAAAAGCAATATCACCTGTAAATTAAGGCATATGTGGAATGTTTCAGATATTTGTTTCAATGTTCGACGGTATGATTTATAAACCTTAAGTGAAATAAATTAGGCTAGGTTGTCTTGACATGTATTTTTTGTACGTTTTTGCACTCGTCCCGTGCAGGTAATAAAATGAGTTAAAAATTACTTAAAAAAAAGGCAAGTCCTATTTGGACGTCATGGGGACTTCCATTTACACATCCCCATAAATAGTACCACACCTGTACTTAAAGGACTAGACCACCGAAAATTCAAATTGAAACATGTTCTTCCAAGATCAAATAAATCCCATTTGTGTGACGCGTTACAGATTTTGAAAACACAGACTACTTACCCGTTGAATGCAATGCAGGTGAATGCTTAATGCACAACTCCGGTTGAATATATTAACTGTGCAGAAGATCGTCTTCAGTCTTTCACGCAAACCATGGGCACACCACACCAGCGGTCCGATAGGAATATACACCGCTTTTGCTGTCAGGCTGCCCAGTGCCGATGAAGTGGGTTAGTGAGCGAACGACACAAGTCGTGCAGGAACACTCGGACGACTTCGGAATAGTCCCCCTGTTTTTCACTAATAAAACTCCCGCATTTGATTTTTGTGTAACCTATTGAATCTCATGTAACAAGTGACATACATATTCAAAATACAGAACCAGTTTGGAAGCAATTAGTGTCTTTAATCTGGTAGCTACTTGAGTCACTCCAACTAGTAGATTAGTGTCTTTAATCTGGTAGCTACTTGAGTCACTCCAACTAGTTGGTTTCAATTGGGAATCAACATCGGAACAGCCACAAGCACTTGGACTTGCGTGTACACGCACGGTACACTGGCAATGTATAGTTAATGTTAGAACAAGGATGAGCATGATTCAATTTGAATTTTTGGTGGTCTATCCCTTTAAGATATGGGCGACGCAGTTAGCTCTGCTACCTAACACCACAAAGTCAGATGGGATGGGATTCAAATCCCAGCCCATCCTGGTCCTTTCTGTGTGACATGTACATGTTCCCCCTGTGTCTGCGTGCGTTTCCCCCGGGCACTCCAGTTCCCCCCCACCATCACAAAACATGTTCTAGCTAACAAGCCTCAGTCAGTGCCCTTGGCCATGGCAGTGGCTAAAATCTGGAGTTGGCCCTCGCTGCACCATGGCTGCCCACCACTCCTCAAGGATGGATTAAATGTGGAGGATGAATTCCACTTGTACATTTCCTGATGTGTGATTCAAAAAAGTATTACATATTTCATGCTGGATAATAGCCGATTTCCATGCTTCAAATAACCCTGGATAAAACATATAAAACAAAGTCATAGCTCTACATATTTTGGCTCCTATTTTCCTAACATATCTATCACCCAAAAACGTTGCACACAATTTCTGGCCTTTATAGTGAAGTTTTAGAATTAACAAGAGACATTTTAGAAATTCCTCTGTGGATTTGAAAGTTTGGAACTTTTTATATGAAAATAACCCTAGCTCATCCTACATTTAAGTGGACTACGTACGTACGTGGCGGACATTTTTCCTGTGTGGGCAGACTTATAAACTCGCTTGGAGAGAAAAACGTGGTGAAAATGTAATAAATATATTTTTTTAAATCAATGAATATGAGTGGGTAAAAAAGCTGAGGCGATCATGGTAGAGTGCAAGTCTCGTTAGTATTTAAAGTTGTAAGTCCCTTCCTGAAATTACGGAAAAGGGAGTCATGAAAGAAAAGGTGATGGTGAGACAAGTGCAGACAGACAGAGGGGCGAGCCAGACATTGAATTGTCTGCTTTAATAATCTCGGCTGGTGATCCGATCTCCTCAAAACACACACATTCCCCACACTGCACCTGGGTCTAAATGGGTGTTGTACCTGTTTCTCCTGATTATTTCCCGGACAGAAAATAACAGAGAAAGATTGGAGCACAGTGTTGGCTTCATAGATCTCCAGTGTACAATCACGGAAGGAAGCACAGAGACTCAGACGCATTACCTGCATTTCTTGCTCTGTCTGTCTCTCCCTCTATCAAATCAAATTAAACTTTATTTATATAGCACCTTTCATGCAGAGCAATTCAAAGTGCTTCACAGCAACCCACAACCTTCCCAACCCATTAAAAAGCAAGGATACAGACGTACATATACAAGGGCACCCATACATGCACACACACACACGCACACGCAGGCAATGGATTTGTCAATAAAATTATAGACATGGCTTGGCACCGAGGAAACACTGGGGTACTAGTAAGCAACAGGAAACACTGGAGTACTAATGACTAAATACATTTTAAAGGTCGATAATAATAAACCTAATAGGTAACACTTCATAATACGTGTGCACCATAGACATGTGGCGACTAACGCTAGGTTTCCATTGCAGAGTGTCTTGTTACCGTCCGTAGACGGTCCATGCCAACCGGTTGGAAAATTGCGGTTTCCATTGTCAACAAATGCTATGGCGTGCAGCACATTGGTATTCGCGCGTGAACAAACATAACGCCATAACACCCACTTTTCATGCAGTCCGCCCCATTCAACTGTGCACTACTTGCGCTACACCATGCATGATAGTTGCACGTGGCTAAGGAAAACCTATTCTACCACCTGGACCTTTCGAAACGGCAGTTCGGCGCAGGAGATATCTGTGTGTGTGTGTGTCTGCGTGCGTATGGGACTGTTGTGTGTGCGTCTGCGTGCGTACAGGCCTGTTGTGTGTGTGTGCGTACTGCACTCTTGTGTGTGTGTGTGTGTGTGTGTCTGCATGCGCATGGGACTGTTGTGTGTGCATCTGCATGTGTATGGCGCTGTCGTGTGTGCGCCTGGACCGTTCAAAGCGGTCATTCGGCAGGGGAGGGATCTGTGTGTGTGCGTGTGTGTGTGCATGTGATCTCGGAAAAGAAAAAACAGTAAAAGTACAGAGTGGTGAAAAGGGGAGACACACACACGCACACACACACACACACATACATACATACTTACACAAACGTGCGCGCAGGAGGCTACTTCTGTAAAAACTTTGAATAAATATTTGCAACAAGTACATGAAAACACGTTTTCATTTAGCTTTGGATGCGCTGGAGCGCACAGTCAGCCGATTGCTAAGCGCTGCTGTCAATCACTGAGCTCACGGGCCCGCCCCAGTACGTCCGTATACGTGCGGTGAAAAATCAAAATAAATGATTTTCTGCGGCGTCCGTATACGTACGTATACGTGCGTATACGTGCGGTTGAAAAAAATCTCTGCAATGGAAACCAAGCGTAAGTTCCAGTGTACTCAGTTAAAAGCTAGCTTAAATAAATGTGTCTTAAGTTTCCTCTTAAAAATAACAATTGTCTGTGCAGCTATGAGGCTCTCCGGCAGACTATTCCACAGACAGGGGCCGTAAAACCTAATCTAGTTTACACAAACTTCTAGTCACAAACAATACGTGTTTGAACGAAGTAGATCAAAACAATAACAAAATTGATTCAACGTTTTTCACATGTTGGGGGGGCGCGATGGCAGAGTGCTTATGGGCCGCGCCCCCCAGACTGTAGCTCGAGCAGTGCCGCGGGTTATCATCCCCTCTCCGGCTTTTCTGCATTGTCTCCCCTGACTCTACGTCTTCTACGACACAGGCATGAGGTGCTTGTGTCGGCCTTCAGTAATTAATGATTTGCCTTAAATGAATGGACAGAGGCACACAGTCAACCATAAACGTAAAATTACAATCTTTTACATTCTAAAAATATGTCTTGATCTTTCAGGTTCTAGGAGTTTTAAGAAGTATTTTTTTCCAAGAATGTTTTTTTCTTTATGACGTCTGTGGAAGTCTGAGGACTGAAGGAGTAAGTTAGTTTAGTTAGTTTTGCTCTGTGACTTGTTTCTTGGTTTAGAAAACAAAGTGAGATTGATTCCCCTCACCGACATAAATATGCTGCAGGTCTGCTTCCCTGCTCTCTCTCATCCCCCTTCAAACCATGGCCCCGAACCGGTTTAAGGAACGAAAACGGAAACCGAAAATGAACAGAAACGGAAACAAAAAAAAATTTCCTCAAATGTTCCGGAACAGAAATGGAACATTATGAAATCCGCAAAACAGGTTGTCTATATATATCTGAAGATATCCTAGGTCTGGGAGAAAAAAAATCATTGTGGGATATTTATGTGAAATATAATATTGTATCTGTATGGGGACAGACATGCACAGAAATGGAGAGAAATAAAAAATAAATTGGATTATTCTTGTTTGTATTGTAGTGAATGGTGACCACGATGCAGAGTGGCTAGAGTGATGGCAGGAGTTGTGTGCTAGGTCTATAGACGGGTTTACGTGTGAAACACTGGGGGGAATAATTTTTGCCCTTCTGTTGGTCACTTCCGGTGCCTGTATGGTAGTGGACCGAGGTAGGAGGACACAAAACACACAAAACGCACACCAGTTCAAAATTCGACCACTCGATGTCGTTTGTGACCAGTTACACATCAACCCCTTTGCTTCGTTGACCATTTTGCTTGAATATTGATGAAATACAGTCAAAATCCGACTTGAAGTTACTCACCGAGTGGTCACATGTTCTTCTGGACCAATAGGTTGGCTGCTTCTACTAGTAATTCCAAAAAGAATGAGTAAATGGAACGGGTTGCACTGACCAATTAAATCATGCTTTTGTGGGTCACAGATCCGCATAAGAGCATTTGGATGTTTAATACACCGCAAGTTACCACCATCCGTTTTAAATAAAGTGGTAGGTGGGTGTTCCCACTGAGAAGACATGTTAAAAAATAGTCGGAATAAATGGAACCAGAAGTTACGTACCAGGATAGACCTAGACGCTCAGCCTAAAAGGAAGAACCCCCAAACACGCATTCCTGCTCACTGCCTTTGAAAAGTAATTCTACAATAAAGCCTACTTACTTTTTCACAATACTGCTGTTGAATTTTTAAGTTGGCCTCGATCGTTCTTAACCAACGACCGAACAAAGCTTTGATTGATTTCCTACCGACGCCGAGCCTGATTTTTCCAGACCCAATGCAAACGTCTATAGATGTGCAATGCGTGGACGATGAGTTGGTTCTGGCTCACCAGGCTACATTCTCATGATATGTCCCAATAACACATTTTTCTGAGTTTGATGATATCTTGCAATCAATGTGCAGCTGTTCTCATCATTACTTCTTTGTAGCTGTGACCAACCATGTGTATTAATAAATGTGTATTGTTAAAATGAAGATGAAGATAAAATAGACAATGCATGCATGCCGAGCAGATGGCGCCACATTTTCCCTTTAGTATCTCTCTGGCTCATTTATTCTGCCAACAAGTCGACATCATGGTTCTTTGTGGTTCTTTATGGGCATGATGTGAGGGTGGCCACTATCTAGAGATGGAGGGGCCCCAAAGTTTAAAAACATGAGAGAACTTGCCAACTGGACTTTTAAACTATTCTAAGTTATTGTAGCTACTGTGCTTGACAAATGGACATTGTTAAAAGGGAAGTTTTTAGCTTTACTTTTTAATTTTCCGTTTGTTTGAGCTACTGATTTGTGATGTCCTGACTGCCAAGTTGTTGTTTTTTTGTTTTGTTTTGTTTGTTTACTGTAATTCATTTGCACTCATATTTATGAATTAAATTGTTTTGCAGAGTAGTTAATTCATCTAATTGCACACCACTATTATGATTGATGATCAGCGATGGCAAAAGTACCAGAAATTCTTACTTGAGTAAGAGTAAAATACATTTGTTATAAAAACAACCTCGGTAAGATTACTAAGTGCTGATCCAAATATCTGCTCAAGTAAAGTAAAAAGTAGTGGCTGAGGAATGTACTCAAAACGTATTTTTGAAAGTAAAAAGTGCATACTCTTAAATGGTACTCAAAAGTATTTTGGAAAGTATAAAGTACAAAGTACGAAACCTAAATTTGCCTTTACAGGCGATATATATATTTTTTGAGGGGCACACCTAGAGACTAAATGAGAACAACTTAACTGCTACTGTGCATTACCGAATACCGCCGCCTACTGACTCACTCACGCTATACATATAGTCCTACCATGTCGTTGCAGAAAAAAAAATAACGACCCTGTTTTGGGAAAAGTAAGGAGTAGAAGTATATAAGTATATAAAGCTATTTTTGGGAAAAAATCTACTGAGTAGAAGTAAAAAGTTCTCACAGAAAATAGTTCTAAAAGCAGATACTTGAAAATTCTACTTAAGTACAGTACTTAAGTATTTGTACTTTGTTACTTGCCATCTCTGTTGATGATTGAGTTTGCAGTCTGTGACAGAATCAGTGAGTGATGGTTGCCGAATTTTGTCCAGAAACAAAGCAATTCACTAGCAGTGTGTAAACTACGCAGGACAAAAAGAAAATAGATTAGCTGGAAAGTGTGTCCAGAAAAAAAATGGTGCGGCCATTGTCGATTGTGAAGTATTTTTCAAAAGAGACAAATGATTTGTGTACGTGAAAGTGTATGAAATAAATCAAGCTGCGATTTGCAAACAGTCCCCAGGAGTTAAATTGCAGATAAATTGCTTAAGGTGGGTAGGACAATTTGCAATGACGTGATTGATTTCATATCTTATTGCTGAATATGTTTAATCTATTCTGCCCCCTTCCTCCTTCTGCATCATCCCTCCTCCCATACCCCCTCGCCTCTCCCTCCTCCCAACAGATGAAGGACGTTTTCTTCTTCCTCTTCTTCCTGAGCGTATGGATGATTGCGTACGGCGTGGCCACTCAGGCCTTGCTCCACCCCAACGACCGACGCATCGACTGGGTGTTCCGACGCGCGCTGTACCGGCCCTACCTGCATATCTTCGGACAGATCCCCCTGGAGGAGATAGATGGTGAGGCGCCGTGGGCGGGAAATGGATTTTCCATTTACCCTCCCGGGGAAGTCGTCTGTCTTCTAACCCAGACTTCCACTGTATAGACGTGTGGTTACTGGGCACGGCAGGTGGGGTGAAGAGATGGCGTACTGATAGTCTCAAAGAAGCATTCTCGGTAATATACTATGGGGAGTGTAGTGGGAGCTGACCCAATATTCTGACATGCTTTAAGCATGTAAGAATATTGGGTAACACTTCCACAGTGTTGTATTAAGCTAGCCTGGCTAGCCAGAACCAACGCATCGTCCACACATTGCACATCGCTAGACGCTTGTATTGGGTCTGGTAAAAGCAGGGTCTCCGCCGGTACGAAATCAATCGACCAATCAGCGCGGTCATGGGGGGAGTTTGTAGGGGCTACGCAAGACGTGGGTGGAGTTTGTACGGGCTAAGCGAGACGTGGGCGGAGTTTGTATGGGCTACGCGAGACGTGGGCGGAGTTTGGTTGTCACGCTTCCACACCACTTGTCCCACCTACTGCGCTGTGACTGGATAACATGATTTGATTGACACATGTTTTTTTTAACGTTTTCCGACCCTGGTTTTACCAGACCAAATGCAACTGTCTAGCAATGTGTGGTGCGTGGACGATGCTTTGGTTCTGGATCGCCAGGCTAGTATTAAGCAGGGGTTCTTAAAAACTGATGGATCAGAAAGTGACATAACTATTTGATAGACCCAGGGAAAAACACAGATGGAACAGTTTGAAAGCCCATCTAGGTGCCGCGCCAAACTTGTTAACTTAGCTTCAAGTTAACCACTTCAGATGTGGTAAAGTTGTGCTGCTGCTGTCGTCAATAAACATAACTTTAACTTATGAACTTCAACTGTCTGATGAGAAGCTGTCCTCACTAAAGTGTTTTATTGACCAGAGACTGGTGCAGGGATTATTAATTTTATGGTTGTATGGTATGTTTTGGCCATGCAGCTTGAAAGTCCAGCCTTGTACTCTATGGCATCACACTAGAAGCACCTAAAATCAGGGCTTTGAACCGATATTTTTTCCAATCGGTTCGTTCCAGAAACACAATTATAACATTTCCAGTTATGAGTTCCACCAATAAATTGACGTTCCCTTACTGGTTAGAACAAAGAAATATTGTCCCCAGAATGGTTAATTTGTTCCTTGTCAGCTTGGCATAAGCCAGGTGGTGTTTCAATTTAAGTCTACGCTTGTAGCGGACAGCCGTGCCGTGCGGGGCACTCGCCAACGCTGTGGGCGCAGGGGGCTGGAATGATGCACAGCAGTATTTCAACAAAAACTTGAGGAACAAAATAAAAACAGTATTAAACGGTTACCATTATTTTCACGGTGTTACTGTTCCAGAACATAAAAGTGAATGTTTCCGGTTCCGTTTCCGTTCATACAAAAAAATATAAAAAGTTCCAGGTTTTCGTTCTTTGAAAAAGCCCTGTGTAGAAGCGCCAAAAAAAGCAACAGAAAAATTGATTACCAGTGATAAAATTATGGACAATAGAATAGCGCATTAACATAAGTTTGGAATCCTTATTATAAACACTGAGAGGGGTATTATTCCAGCAACAAAAACAAACCCAAGTACATTTGGAAGAAAAAGATCACCTCTTTGTTCCATTTGCATGCCTTGTGACTCATTGGAATCCTGCTGTTCAGTCAGTGATATACTTACTACTTACTAACCTTCAGTTTCAACCTGGCCCCATTCCCCGACCAGGGCAAGTTGATTCTCACTCCATCTCATTTACAGCTAAGTGAGTGGCCATTTTGAAGTCCTCTGCTATCTGTCAGTGCCTGAAGAGCCCTAAGCAGGGCGAAGCACTCCCTTGTTCCCTCACAGCTCCGTGGTGGCTGACACACAGACAGATACCCTATAGGAAGGATGACGTCCCCTGGCTCTGTGCCCATTAATTTCCGGGGCCTTCAACATAGCGGCACTTATGATGCCTTCACAGGCACGCTCACCCGCACACACACATATATATGTGCGTGTTTGTGTGTTTCCATCCACTATTCTGAATAGCTGCTTCTCTGAAAAAGAACGTGTTCCCAAATTCCTATAGCTCAAGTTTGGTTACCAACAAGAGTAAGGATACTTTGCTGTTACATCTGGTCCACATTTACATATGGTAGTGAAACGTGGACTATTTCAAAACCAATGACAGATCGAATACAGGCCTTCGAGATCTGGTGCAACACGAGAATGTTGAAAATGTCGTGGACACAAAAGGTCACAAATAATGAACTACTGGAAAGAGTAAACACAAAGATCCGCCTTCTTCGTATTATCCAGACCAAATGTTTGAAATTCTTTGGTCACATTGTGAGAAGGGGAAGTTTCCAGAGAATTGTATTGGATGGGAAATTGTATGGGAAGAGGTGCAGAGGACAACCAAGATTGTCCTGGGCAAACAACATCCGCCAGTGGACAGGCGTCACTTATGTGCAGGCAGAAAGAAGGGCATCCAACCCCCATCATGGGGACGGAACAATCATCATTCTAAGGCTTTACCGTTCAGAATGCTGCATTCAAAGGCTTATGACAGTCAGTTGACAGTCTTATTGTGTTTCTAATAGAAAGATAGATCAGTAGGGAGGATTGCCCTAAAGTGGGCCACTCCCTAATGTGGGACACCTAATTTCCAGTGGCTCTGGCTCCTCCTTAAACTAGTGAATGGCAGTGAAACTATGGTAAAAGCAAACTATGGTAATGTGTCTAACATAAAATGCAACGTATTGTTAAATTCAACTGTTCAACAGCAACATTCAACTCACTGTCCGACATCAGGCAAATGACTCCCGCGTTAGGAAGCTGCAGAAAAGGGCCCACAGAAGGGCAATCCACCCGCCCTTTTTCTACCACATAGTAGTATTCAAAGCGCTTTGGAGTGATCTCTCAATCACACATCATTGGTGGCAGCTGCCATGCAAGGCACTCGCCACAACCCATTGGTAGCAATTTGGCATTGGGAGCAATTGTATGGTGTATGCCCAAGGACAATTTGCCATGGAGACTGCCAGAGGAAATGACGTGATGATTCAGCAAGTTTTGTAAGTCACTGCAGACTGCACACAGCCTATAACACATCAGCAGATATGACACGTTGAGTGTGATCGCCCACCACGTTAATGTCATTCTAGCAAAATGACGGCTATATGGCTAGTATACACACTACGTTTCTGTTAGGGCCACATTTGTGCACTGACATATAACACAATTGTTAGAAAAGTACTCTGCACACTGAAACATATTGCGTAGCCTGGCGAGCCAGAACCAACACATCGTCCATGCATCGCACATAGCTTGCATTGGGTCTGGTGAAACCAGGGTCGGAAAACGTTTAAACAAACGTCGATCAAATCATGTTATCCAGTCACAGTGCAGTCGGTGGGACAAGCGGCTTGGAGGCGTGACAACCAAACTCTGCCCACGTCTTTCGTAGCCTGTACAAACTCCGCCCACGTCAAAAACAAATTTCCAGTGCTTCTGGTGAGGTAAAGAACAACATCTCGGATAGATAAAACACAACAGAAAAAAACACATATATCTTTTTTTCAGGGGGGGCCAGAAAAAATTGATTGGCGGGCCGGCAGTTGAATAGCCCTCCTCTAGGAAGTTACGCTTCCATGTGTATGGTTGACACTGGCCTAATTTCTGCCGCTATCTTCAGCTGCCCGTATGCCAGACACCAACTGTAGCAGCGACCCAGAGGAGATCATGCTGGGCACGCTCCCTCCCTGTCCAAACATCTATGCTAACTGGTTGGTCATCCTGCTGCTGGTCATCTTTCTACTTGTCACCAACGTGCTGCTCTTCAACCTCCTCATTGCCATGTTCAGGTCTGTTCCATGTTCACATTTCCTCTATAATAATCAGAGATGGGCAGTAACGCATTACATTTTCTCTGTTACAATTATTGTGTGTACTTTTTTACTTTTGGAGTACATTTTTCGACAAGTTACTTTCTACTTCTACTTGTGTTTACTCGAGATGTCAGCAATTCTCTACTCGTTACATTAACTTGGCCTTTAGCGACACCCGTTGGGAACTGTTGCCACATATGTTGACGTAATATCTATCTCTCCCTCTCTGGGGCGGTCTCTCTCTGTCTTTCTCTCCCTCTTGGTCTCTCTCTCGGCCTCTCTCTCTCTCTTGGTCTCTCTTTCTCTCGGGCACTCTCACGCTCTCTCTATCTCCCTCTTTCTCTCGGGCACTCTCACGCTCTCTCTATCTCCCTCTTGGGCACTCTTACTCTCTTTCTCTCCCTCTTGGTCTCTATCTCTCTGTATCATCTATCTATATATCAATATTCCAAATGTATATATATTTTCAGATTGTAAATTGACATGGGGCATTCAATACATTTTGCAAAGAGAATTTTTTTTACTGAAAGTTACTCAGTACTTTCGCTACTTAAGTCACTTTTTGGTGGAATACTTTTTCATTTTTACTTGAGTAACTATGTGGATGACTACTTTTTACTTTTGCTTGAGTAATATTTTGCTGAGGTAACAATTCTTTTACTTAAGTCATTTTAATGGCTCCTCTGTCCATACCTGGTGCCTCGTTGCAGCTACACCTTCCAGGTGGTGCAGGAGCACACCGACATCTACTGGAAGTTCCAGCGGTACAACCTGATCGTGGAGTACCACAGCCGGCCTGCGCTGGCCCCGCCCTTCATCATCATCAGTCACCTGTCACAGCTGCTGCTCAGCCTCGTCAAGAGAGCCCCGCCCAAGCAGGAGCACCTGGGTAAGGTGCTGTCATCAGCATTCGCATTTTATAGCGCTATTTCAGCCATGTGGACTTGCACAGACAACCTACAAAAAACATATACTACAGACATCAGAATTATGTTATATGCAGGTCTTTGAACTGATATTTTTTCCCACTCGGTTCGTTCCGAACAGGAACTGAATTTTAACGTTATGAGTTCCCCCAATAAACGGACGTTCCCAAACCGGTTATAACACATTAAATATTGTTCCCGGAACGGTTAATTCCGTTCCTGTCAACTGTTTAATGCTATATGTTAGACGAACCCACTACAGAGATCCACTGCCCGCTGGTAGCGCTCTAGAGCCAACGTCTCATTGCGAGTCAGGGTTAACCCACAACAACACGCTGCAGAAAGTCCCGCGACAATTTATACTTCACTGATGCATCGTAGAATTTATGAATTCTCTTGTTTCATTTTTAAAGTTATCTCAAAGTGCACTCCTTTGAGGAACGAAATAAAGTAAAAAAGTGTTCCTTTTCCAGAACATAAAAATAATAAAGTTCACCGTTTTCGTTTTTGATCCTTGAACCGGTTCAGAGCCCTGGTTATAACTACAGAAAATCAGAAAATATAGCAACCCCCTTTCTCACATCCCTTCAGTGGCTCCCTTTTCAGAACAGAATTCATTTTAAACTGATGCTGGCTGTACATTAGACACATTTGAGGCGTAGAGGTGACAGGGCATTCGCCGTTGCACCTCTGAGAATCAAGAACAAGCTTCCCTTGCCAATGCACGCGCCCCGTCCCTCCCAGTTTATAAATGCCTCCTAAAGATCTATTATATTCTCTGAGTGCTTCTAGTATTTTATATAATTTTGTTGTATCTATTCCATTATTTTGTTCTATCTATTTCATCTTATTTTATTCACTTTATCCATTAAAAAAAATGGTTAGTTGGCACATATCGTGAAATGCATTGTTTCCTCTGTCCTTCCACCTCCTTCTTGTGTTCTATTGTACAGCCTTTGGTGGGAAAATGTTCTAAATGAAGTTTAATTGATTCATTGTAAGATTCCCCCCGGTGTACCCAGCAAAAGAAACAAGCTTCCCGGCTAGAGCCAGAGAGAGATCAAGAAACTGAGACAAAGCCCAATTCTGTCCCCACGTATTGAATTGAACATAAGTTACCATGGCTGTTCACGGGCCTTGCCAGAAGGTGAGCAGAACCTGCCATGAGGAATCCACATGGAAGAGAGATTTCTCAAGGTTGAGGTGTTTAAACCATGAAAAGGCAAGCCAAATGGGCCTTTAAACCTCAGACAACAGACCCTGTTTCAGGCTCTCTTTTAGTCGATTCTTCCATGTTTCAAATAGCCTCTAAAACATAGTCATTGCCATACATATTTGGGCTTGTTTTTTCTGAACAACCTCTTCATCAGGTATTTGTCACAGTGGAACTTGGAACCCAGCAGGGCGCTTATACTTTTTGAGTGAATAGGTCGGTCAGAAGTGGGAAATGCTATCACAAGATTGTTGCGAGATTTGGACAAAAAATGTTCTCCAACCAACCAACTCCAACCTTCATAAGCCCTCCAGAGCCCAAAACAATCGCTGAACATTTTTTTATTTACATTTTTAATCAGCAGCATTGATAACGTTGCAGCATTAGTTGTAGTCGCCAGTGTGCACCTCCGAGGCGCATGTGTGTTGTTGCTGTGGAGACGCCTGTGTTTGAATGAATGAACCTTTTGAAGAAAACAAAAATGTGTCTCTGTATGTTCAAGTGTCTTGTGTGTGTGTGTGTGTGTGTGTGTGTGTGTGTGTCTTCATCAAAGTGACTCCAACGATATGGTGCACACTTCCACTCAGTGTCACACCGATAGAACGCAATGCCAGGTATGGAGACATGTTTTGCTCGCGTGACAAGCACCGCAAGGCCTTGCTTGATGAAGCAAGTGATCCACAACACAATTTCACGTCTGACTGAACTTGTCCCCATAGATCTATCAATATTAAACCACGTTTAGACGCGAAGGGCGAGACACCTACACTTTGGCAACCTCCAGGGTGCAAAATCCAAAAGTAATCGCTTTTATATTACCAAGACATCGCATTGTTTCGATATAATTCGAACAGCATATTTGGAGGGAACGTGTGTGGCGCAGTGGGTTAGAAAGCCACATCCAGCACATACACATAACAATAATAATAATATATTTTATTTCAGGGCGCCTTTCAAGACACTCAAGGTCGCTTTACATAGATTAAAAACATTGAATGTATAAAATAATAATGAAAATAAACAAAATTTATATATATATATAGACAAAATATGAATATATATACTCTTGTGCCTGTGGCTGAATTCATGGCACAACCAGCCCTGTGCATTTGCCTCCCCTCCCTGCGTCCCGTTCTCGCATGTTACTATTTCACACTAATCCAGATAGATTTTATTTAAAAAATAACTTGCACTCAGAGATTGCAAACCTGCGCCGTAGTGGTACAAAAAAATAGTACTTTTAGTGCTAGCAGTATGTGTGGCAACCCATTATCAATGCATGTGGTCGTACAGAAGCGCGATTGCGATTGACGCCACAGTGAACGTTTTCCAGTGGCCATTGTGACCCGGAAGTCTGGTCATGTAACCGTGGTAAGCGCACACTGATCTATCGGTAAGTTGGTGATTAGCAGAGATGGCAAGTTACAAAGTACAAATACTCAAGTACTGTACTTAAGTAACATTTTCAAGTATCTGCACTTTTAGAAGTACTTTTTTCTGAGATTACTTTTTACTTGTACTGAGTAGATTTTTAACAAAAATATCTGTACTTCTACTCCTCTTTTACCAAAACAGGCTCGTTACTTTTTTCTTTTTTTTTTTGCATTGACAGGGTAGGATAAGATGTATAGTATGAGTCAGTAGGGGGCACTGATGCACCGAGTACAGTCTCAGTTATTAAGTTAATACGTTTTCGTTTAATCCCAAGATATAAGCTAATTAAACAATTACATTGACAAACTAACTTTGGAAAAAAATGCATTTTACATGCAATTGTATTTTTAGTACTTTGTACTTTCAAAAATACTTTTGAGTACATTTTAGAGCCTGTAATTTTTACTTTCAAAAATATTTTTTGAGTACAACTTTTACGATGTACTCTTAACTTTACTCAAGTAGATATTTGAATCAGTACTTTGTAGTCTTACTCGAGTTGTTTTTTTACAAATGTATTTTACTCTTACTCAAATAGGAAATCTGGGTACTTTTGCCATCTCTGGTGATTAAGCATGATTATGTTACTTATAGGCTACAGAAAAAGGCTACCTAAATGTTATCACTTTTTCCATTTGGCAGACACTTGCACGATTTTGTGACACACGAATGTCTCGTGCCAGTGCGTGTCATTTTGCGGCACGAATTAGGAGGTGCCCGCACAGTTTACACCGTCTTCAACCACAGTTAATGTTGAGTGAACGAATGTGTGATGACCCGTATCCAAATTAACACGAGCGCACAGTGTGCGCATAACCGCCACGCAGACATTGCACACCTCGGACACTGTCTCGGCGACTTCAAGCCGGCTTGTACATGGACACGGAATATAAAGAGAAATGGGACATCAACATTAGATATGGACGACTGGCGGAGGCAGAAATTATTATTATTATTCTCTCAGCGGTATTTGACACTAGCCGAGAGCGCAAGGGAGTGAAGCGAGTTTATTTGATTTCCAGCTCAAAATAATGGCATTTTTAGGGGCGCGCGATGGCCGAGCGGGTAGAGAGCGCATCCCCCAGACCACAGGTCGAGCAGTGCCGTGGGTTCGCACAACCCCTCCGGCTTTTCTGCAATGTCTCCCCTCAACTCTTCATCCCGGCTTCCGATTTAATCCTGTTGCTGTTTCTCAATAAAAAGAATGAAAAACGGTGCTTGCTCCCAAAATATAACTTTGAAAAAAAAAAAGGATGCGTGTACGTGACAACCCGGTCGTGACCAAAACTTTGAACATTTCAAAATTTCCGTCCTGACACGGCACGCAGCCACGAGGGGCTGACGGACACTTCCCGCCAGCGTACGTGTAGTATGTGCATTGGCGAGGCGTGGCAATGCGTGCCACAAAATTGTGCAAGTATCACAGCCCCTTTAAATGGAGAAGGTAGCAGGGCCGTGGGTTAAAACAACTCCTGTATGGATAACAAAGCCAAATGAGTTTGTCAATAAGGTGAGTCTTTGATTTGTACTCATGTGCTTCCAGTTGTTGTTCAGTCCATTTCATTCCATTGATTGCACCTGTGAGCCATCCACCTCCATGTTCCCTGGTGCCAGCTTACTTAGTATTCTGCTGGTGCTGTTGCCTCATTGCATCAAGTAATGGCTGAACGTAGCCCCGATTAAGAGATCACAGTCATACCGTGTATCAACCTAGTGTGACAAACTTCTAAGATTTCAACGTCTAACAGTCTATTTCCATTGCCGTTCGTTGCCGCTTGTCACGGGCAGTGAAAATAATTCCCATTCACATGTAAGTGGATGGGAAGAGATGCGGCATTGAGACGTGCCCCAAGAACGTCCAGCGGCTAGTTGCCGCCTTATGCGTCGGCCACAATGATGTCATTCGACGCAGACACGCGCAGGCATCAAGCTTTCACCTATCCCACCCTGGCTCCGCCGCATCTCACCATCTGTCTCTGTCCTCGCCTGCATTCCATTCCATTTAATCAAATAATAAAAGCAATGCTGTCACCAGTTATGTTCTATCGCTGTGCCCAGTGGATTGTCCCCAAGAGCCGTGCGGCGCACTCGTCCAGGGCACTCGTCCTGTGGGTGGGGCAGAGCGGTATGTGGTCGGAGCTCGCAGCCTCGGGCGAGAGCAGCGCAGCTCCCCCGCCCTCTCCCACTGCTCTCTGTTTGTGAAGAATTAATCTTTCAGCACCGCGAGTCTCTGCCGGCATGTGCCTTCCCTTCCACCTATTTGGGACGGATACTTAGGGCGTTTAAAGGAGGTATCCGATCCAACGCTAACCATTCCTAGATGCGCCGTTTGTCACTAGCAGTGACTCGAAGTGAAACACTGCTGGCACAAGCGCATATTTCGAGTTTCCCGCCACCCGTGACGAGCGTCAACAAACTCCAATGGAAACACACCGTAAGACTTCTAAGATCATACACTGTATACAGCTTAATCCCTTCTGTGATAACTTAGGACAAATCAACAAGAGAAAACCCATTGTGGAAGAAGCAGGCAATACATGCAACAGAGACACCACCAACAACACAAATAGCCACTTTTGGTGAGTGGGAGGGGGAAACAGCTGGGAAGGCCGATGATGAAGTGCCGGTAGAGGTTGCAGTGGTTGCTATTTCTGGCACATATACGGTGGTGAGGTGTTATACAACGAAGTTGAGGTAAGCAAACAGATTTCAGAGAGTTATCAGAGTAGGGAGTCGTACAGCTCTTATGGCGAAATAGCATCCTACGGCTCCTTCCTTCGTCCTTTTAGCCTCTATATATCGCATAGCAGTGAAGCAGGTTATGTTCTTAGCCGCGTTGGTTTGTGATGGCAAGATTCAAAGTTGACACTACCAACAAACCCTCTCCCGGTCACAAGACAATGGCGGTGCTTTTAACAATTCCTTGGCCTAGGGCAATGCTTAACAGATAATGAATGAATGAATGAGTGAATAAAATGTATTTCACGACAAACAGTACAGAGCCATTAGTCATTCCAGAATGTCACACAGCAATAGAGATGATATTCATTGCAACATGATACATGGGGAGTGAAGACATGGTTATACACAGGATTAGCAAATTGCTAGATTTCACGCGTCTGTTGTTAAGCACCCCCGAGGGGGGCTCGTTGATTATGAGTTCACTTATGGGGCACGGCGCATACGCGGCAGGTACATACAAACTCACTGTAAGCATGGTCCGGAGAGTTCTTTGATTTATTTGGTCTTGATGCCATGAGGAGGACAAGTGTGTGTGATATTTGGCATAAAATAATACAACAATTCTTAATCTGAAATGCATGACACCTCTAAGGGTTGGGAATGTGCATAGGGTTTTGGAATGTTTTCTATAGTAGATTCCCAGATGCACCGCCCCCCTGTTGTCATTCTGCAGCAGATGGAAAGTAAACACAACTATAGACACAAGCAGAGATGGCAATTCACATTGTTCTTTATATTAGCTGGCTGTGAGTGAGATGAAAACAGACAGCGGCGCAGCGTCTGGCTGTGTTTGAATTGTCTGCGAATGGTACCAAAATTGGCTGCTTGTCATGTCATGTTGCGTACAGTGCATATTTTGAAGTGCACAACGTGTGTGCACATTCCCCTCAACAAGTGAAGCTGGGATTCCACGTGTGCGTGTGTGTGTGTTTCAAGATTCAAGATTATTTTATTTTGTCCCAGAATGGGAAATGTATCTTGAATATCCAGGCCACTGCATGCAAGTGGTGCATATGAAAGGAAAAGTCATTTGTGCAAAACAGGACAAGAATACACACAAAACACAAGACAGAAGCGAGGAAAGCTGTACATACACACACACGCATAATAATAATAATAGTAATATTAATAATTTAGATTTATACATAAAGGCCTTCTCTTGTGACAGAGATGGGCAGTAACTGATTACATTTACGCCATTACATTTTTTGTGTACTTTTTAAACTTTTGGAGTATATTTTTCACAAGTTACTTTCTACTTTTACTTGAGTAGATTTGAGGTGAAAAGAACTACTACTACTTTTACTAAGATGTCAGCAATTTGCTACTCATTACATTGACTTGTCCTTTAGCGACACCCGTTGGGAACTGTTGGCACATATGTTGGCGTCATATCACTCTCTAGCCTGGCAAGCCAGACCCAATGCATCGTCCACGAATTGCACATCGCTAGACGCTGAATAGGGTCTGGTGCAGCTCATTGACCAAAACTGCGAAAAACGTTGAAAAAAACCATGTCAATCAAATGTTGCCATCCAGTCACCGTGCAGTAGGTGGGACAAACGGCGTAGAGGCGTGACAAGTATTTAAATCAGGCAATCCAATCACAGCGCAGTAGGCGTGACGATCGAGGAGCTGACTGACGCTTGAGGAAGCGAAGACGAGGCTGACTGTCACGTCTATTGTTAATTTCCATTGCGAGCGACATCGCAGGACATCGAACGAGATCAAGTGTATTATAGTCAATGCATGATAGGAATTATGTACGCGTGCGAGTGTGTGTTGAATTAAAGTGAGAGAGGTAACGGACTCTGGGAGAAGT
>OMKY01231021.1:0-14161 GCA_900302395.1 Bregmaceros cantori | reverse complement strand
CACCACGTACCGAAAGACAAAATGATTTTAACGTTGATCTTGCACATTGGGTTTTAAAATTGAACTCTCTCCTCAGGCCGTATTCACCGTCCCTATCCTTGAACATCTTCTGGATGTTTCCCGGTAGATTATTGTACCTGGCTCTATGCATCAAAATTGCAGTTTTATACTCTACAATACCTGTAAACTTTAGGACTCTTTATTAATCATGTATGCTTTGTTGTAAGCACGTCAAATTGAGAGTAGAAAACAGCGACCCCTGTCGGAAATGTTTGGTAATTGCAGGTTAGAAACCACCGTGGAAAGAAGCGTTTATTAAAAAATAATATATATAAAATCGAAATCGAATCTAAAATCGTAATTTGGGTAGGTAAATTGACGATTTTCATTTTTTCCAAAATCGTGCAGCTCTACTAACATACATGTTGCTTTTTTGAGCAGATATGGGAAAAAACATTGCATAATACACCCACACAGGAAGAAAAATTGACACATACTTGGATGCACACGCAACCTCACACACACACACACACACACACGCGCAAGGCACACTCATTTGTTTAATCTAATTAGCAGGGTCATCCATCACATATCTCAATTTCCCTATCTTACATGCTCTCTCTCTTTCTCCCCCTCTCTCCCTTTCAAACACCATCTCTCTCTCTCTCACCTATCGTGTCCTCACTCCCCTCCCTCTCTTTCTCTCTCTCTTCCTCTCCCCCCAACCGCCCCTACCTCGCTCTTACTCTCTGTCTCTCTCTCTGTCTTTCTCTCTCTCTTTCTCTCACTCTCTCGCTTATCTTCCCCTATTGCTTTTCTGTCAATCATTGATGCTGTCAACATCTTTTAATGGCGTTTTATATAGCCCTCATTAGCAGCCAGGCCTGGTGTGCATGCATTATTAAAGACAGCTTCCAACTGTCTCCTTCATGTAACACCTCTCTGTGTCTCCATTGCCCATACTTAAGATGTGACGAGCCATTGTTCGACAGCCTGTATGGGGATTCCTATCTAGAAATGTATTCTCAGACGTTAATAATGAGCACTACACGCGCCACTCACACCGATGATCAATGCAATATTGTTACAATTGACACACTTGTGATGTCCCCAATCCTGCCCGCTAGCCTGTTTGGCTAACAGGTAGCAGAGCAGGGTGGGGGAGGTGATTTACCCAGAGTGGCCTATCCCCTACTCCCTACTCCATATATAGTGCACTCACTTAGTGTGCATTTAACAGCAACGGTGGAGATTTTCGACACTACAGTCGGCGCCATCAAAAAAGTTAAAATATATGTATAAATTATAAAATATATAATTCTAAAATTCAACAATCATCACAAAAAGTTGGGGGTGAGCGGTGATTGATTGGTTAGAGAGCGCGTCCCCCAGACCATACTTTTGAGCAGTGCCGCAGGTTCGAATCCCCTGTCCGGCTTTTCTGCAATGTCTCCCCTCGACTCGTCATCCCAGTTTCCGTTTTAATCCTGTCACTATCTCTCTAAATATAAGAATGAAAAACATCAAGAATGAAAAATCATCACAAAAAAGAATGAAAAAATCATCATAAAAAGTCAAAAGTACTTACATTGATAACTATTTGCTGTGGTCGGCCGCTCTTGACTCCCGGCATGCCATCCATCCATCCATCCATCCGCTTATCTGTAGTCGGGTTGCGGGGCCAACAGCTCCTCCAGACTTCCCGCTCCAGAGCAACATTAGCGACCTCCTCCTGGGGGACACCGAGACGCTCCCAGGCCAGGGAGTTGATGTAATCCCTCCACCTGCGCCTTGGTCCTACCTACCTACCTAGGGAGACACTCGAGGGGCATCCTAACCAGATGCCCGAACCACCTAAACTGACTCCTTTCCAGGCGAAGGAGCAGTGGCTCTACTCCGAGTCTCTCCCGCGTGACTGAACTTCTCACCCTATCCCTAAGGTAGACGGCAGCCACCCGTCGAAGAAAACTCATTTCGGCCACTTTTATTTGTGACCTAGTTCTTTCGATCATGACCATAGGTGAGAATAGGAACGAAGATAGCTCGGTAGACAGAGAGCTTTGCCAGCATGCCATGTTTTTGTAGTTTAAGTCATTTTTAACTGTCTCACAATGCATTATGGGTTATATAGCTTCGGGTACATCGAGGCTCACTACTTTTCGTGATGCATTGTGGGATACTTTGAGTGCACTATATGGCAGAGTTGGCCAATATTTCCATCGTCTAGCAATCAGTGGTTGCCGATGTATGGCACACAAAGGAATTAACGCACCTGTTGGACAGAGACTCATCAGGGCATGCACGCATACACACGCAATGTACCAAGGGAAGATTTCCTATTTTAAAACTGGAAGCACTCAGAGAGTGCAAACCTGCGACAAGGCCAGGGGATCACTGATGCCAAAACACTCTGGAATCCTATACTTACAATGTAACTTACAATTAGGGGTGGGAATCTTTGTTCATGTCACGATTCGATTACGATACAGAGGTAACGATTAAATTATGAAAACGTATTAATGATTATGAAAAATTATTGATGCATACTTAAATGTATATTCTGATTGTGAATTTGTAACATAAAACATGTTAATGTCTTGCACATCATGAAAATGGTCAAAGCAGCAGCCCTCAACATCACTGGTGGTTTCGTAGCAACAGTTTGAGTATTGCGACAATGCTATTTTAGGAGTGTCACCTGATAAACCTTTACAGTGGATATTATGTAAGTGGTCAGGCACGCAATCATAGGGAAATTAGAGAATGTTTACCACATATATATATATATATATATATATATATATATATATATATATAATTTACACATACATGAAATATATGCTGTGTATCTGTTTTTCTCTGTCCATCATCTGCAATCCACTCTGTGTCTCTGTTGTTGTTCCATCTGCCATTATCCTTATCTCTCAGTCTACCACCCACACTCACTGACATATTACGCCTCACCATATTGCACGTCACCAACACCTCTCCATTCCTCCTCATCTCTTTCTCCCTCCCTCTCACTTCCCCCTTTCCATCGCTCCCTCCATGTAACCATACTGAATAATTCAGCCAATCACACGCTGCGTTGGCCGTGGTGGGCCGGACCAGTTCGCTTCATCGGTGGCTCTCATCATTGCCGTTAGAGCCTTGTGTATGTGTGTGTGGTTGTGTGTGGGTGAGGGTGTTTGTTCAGAAACATTCTCAGAAAGAGAGAGGGACAGAGAGGTTGAAAGACAGATAACTGCAGAACGCTTTCACTCAAGGTAGGTACACTGTGTTCTCATCAGTGTGTGTGTGTGTGTATGTGTGTGTCTATATATGTGTGTGTCTGCTCATACAACATGTGTGTCTCTTGTTGAAAGCTTGTCTTGTCACACAGTTATCCCTTGAATATGTCTTTGAAAAATTGTAAAGGGGTTTCTTTTGGATTCATATATTTTTTTTTTTCAAATTGAATAAATAATAATATATAAAAACATTTCAACAATGTATGGACCATAAGCTGAAACCAGCATGAAATCAATAAATTAAAAGCAATCAGAATATTTCATTACAGTTTTGACTTACTTACAAAATTGTGATCATTCAACGCAAGATTCAGTTGTTTAAATTTAGAATGATTTGAGGCATTGACATTTGTTTTTGTTTTTTGTTTTTATGTATTCCAAAAGTACCGGCTTCTGAACCCTATCCATTTGTGTGGGTGTACTGTATATGAGTCTATGCCCACGCACACTTTTCAATTGAGATTATTAGAGTATTAAAACTATAATGAAGTGGGCTAGTGTCAGTCTGTGATGATGGTTAAATGATATGATGTATAAGTAACCTGTAATGGGCTAATTCAACATCCAGAACAAGCAGACACTTCATTTGTACCAGTAAGTGCAGTAGCTGAAATTCTCTTTGCTAATAATACCACCTCGATACTTCTTTGCTGAATACAATAGTGTAGGCCCTAGGTTCACATTTGAGTCATATTAAATTTTTCGTGCACCTGATTATGGTAGATCAGTTACTTCATGTCGCAAGGATTGGAAAAAGAAGTCACAAAGGCAGAAAGAAGGAGATGAAGAGAGAAACATGCAAAGGCCATGTTTTAATAAATTCATTTACAATCCCTGCTTCTACGTCTTCTTCCCTCCTCGTGTGCTACGTATCCAGAATTCAGGATGATGACAAACATGGGATGTTGTCACATTGACTCCTGACCGAGACAAGAACCTTCACATCATGGAACCTGTTGGCAACACACCATCCATGTCGGAAGCAGAGCGGGCTGCCAAGGCCAAGTTGAAAAGAAAACTGACGGGACCGTCTAGACTTCTGCTGAGACAACGGGCCGGGAAGGGCCCGGCTGTGAAGAGTCGGAGCAAGGAGAAAGAAAGCAGGTGAGGAGCCATCAGTGGCGGATCCTGAAAAAACTTCCAATGCGAGCACTTTACTTTTTTTTCTGATAATGATACGCTGTTATTCAGTGATTAAGTCATATAGAGAGAATTGATTGGCCCAAAATGATTATTAACTACACTAAATAACAGTGAACCCAATGAAGGAAATAAATTACACAATGTATGTCAAACACCAAGTCAGGAACAGACAGGGTTCGATAACTGAGCAATAACTGATTGTATGTATTGACATAATGTATGAATGAATAATGTAATACATAATATAATAATATGTTAAATAGATAGCACAATTTGAATACTAAAAGCTACTTTTGGTATGATGAAAATACAGGAAAAATGCAAAAGTGCACACAAACACGTCTAGCCCCAGCACAATTTTGGTTCTACCTGTGTACCAGCCTCACTGAGTAGCAAATTATTATTTTTTAAATAACACAACAAGGGGTACTACATAAGAAGGGAGTTCATGCAATGCATCATTGGGGTGCTAGAGAAATTAGGATCCAGTACCATTAGTGGTTTAGTAAAACCACTGGTTGCTGGCTCCTGGCTGATAAAGGTGTAAACATAAAACAAAAATGAAAAGAAAGCTGAAATAAATTTGGGGCAAATCCATCCCCCTGGTCAGAAGTTATGAACCAATGGTGGTCCTGTGGCACAGCGGGTAAGACCACTGCTCCAAGCCAGCTCCATAGTCTTGTTGCTGTGTTAGATAACAGCACACACATTGCCGTGAAATCACATCCCCTCACGGTTATATACTGAATGTACACTCATCCTCGCTCTCTTATACCCATTTCACACTAACATTGTCAATAAAATTAGAAAATGGTGGTTGGGTCCAAAAGATGTACCAAAAAATTATAATAATTTGTGGACCAAATATAATCTTGAATTCAGCCATCTTGAAAGTCCTGGCCTCCAAAATCTAACCAGTTCATGAACCTATCCTAGAGCATTAACACACCTGAGTTATAGAGAATCTGTCCGCCTCTATCTGGCGGACGCAGCGGCACACGCAAACCTCAAACATCCCCAACGTTCCACGTTTCGTGGATACAATTATATTGGCCCTACTGCAGTCACAATCATAGATAGATACTTTATTCATTCAATTACATTTTGTAGAATATAGATTAATGAAAGAGAAACGAAACACTATCGTGCGGAAAATAAGCTCTACATGTCTTCAATGTACAGTGTAACTGTGCTTGACATAAGGACCTTTAAAACATTCAGTTAATAACAGTTTTGGACATTTTGTCATGCCAAGATCATCTCCATGTTAACCATAACACAGATTTTAACAACCGCAGTAACCCACACAGTCTTTTTAAAAATTGAAAAAGCCAAAAGCATTTCAAAAATTATATTTACAAAAATAGTGAATGTTTGACATTTCCAGAAATTATCGAGACATAAAGCAGCAACAGTAATTCTGAATTGACAGAAATTAGAAGCCAGGGGAGAGACAGCTGACCATGTGGTCAGCCCACAGCAGGCACCTCCAAATATTAACCCTCATCACATGAAGAAGTAATACATCTACATATTGAATTAATCATCTTACACATGATTGGGAGTTAACTAAACAGACTAACCAAGCTGTTTTACCTCTGCACAGAAGTGAAAGAGATGCTGGTGTCCAGGACGTGATCAGTGAAGAGACACAGTCTTTGTTCTCAAATTGTCCTCCAGAAGATGAACGGAAGGAGCCGCCAATCAGGAGAGGACTCAAAAAGAAGACCAAAGGATGTTTCATCTTCTCCTTGTGCTGGAAACGGCGAGGATCTCACTCAGATATCGGATGCTGCAACGGAAGCAGCAGCATCCCCATCAGCAAAGACATGAAGTGCCGGAACAGCAAAAGACACATTCGATTCACTATTCCTTCTTGCCCAATTCCTCCACTGTTCTCGTGTCTCATACCTCACAGCAACAAGCGGCACACCATGAACAAAACACAGAATAAAACAGATCTGTCAAACTCACAGCATCAGTCGAGCGGATTCCTCAACACACACAATGTGCAAAACATTGCATTGCCTGTTGCACTCGAGAATGCCAGCCACAGTGGAAGCATTGTCTGTTTGTCTGATACTGAGATCTGTGAAACTTTTGGAGACGCAAACTTCCACGTGTCATGCCACATGAACCCTGACCCCATTGTTGTGGTAGAGAAGAGCCAACTGGAGATCAAAGTGCCAGAGATTGAACAGCGTGGCTTGGACCATGAATCCCCTCTCGTTGTGTCTGTAAACCTTCAACAGTCTCAACAGTCTGAAACGACACCAAATGAATCCAACAGCATGCCGTCGCAACGCAAAAGCGAGGCAGAGGGCGGTGAGCTTGCTACAGAGCACCACTCCCAGACTGGTTCAATCAATGCCATGGAGTCAAGTGTGGTGGATTTTGACGTTGTGGTATCAGCTAAGTCACAGCTTGATAGTGGCATAAATGACTTTGAAGGCAGTGTCACTGTTAAGATCCCTGATCCGCAAGTTAAGCAAACTCCACTGACAGCGTTAGAAAGCCGGAGCATTGAATATTCCAATGATGGGCCAAACGTTTCTGTAGAATGTTACTCAGAGCAGGAACTGGAACTGGAACTGGAGCTTGAGCGGTCAGAGATGGCTACTTGTGGCTTGGGTTCTAAACTAACTATGGGAGAGGTTGAACAGCCCCCAGAAAAGAGTATGACAGAGAGGTCTGATGCCCATACAGATAACTTGTTCACTGATATTCATAACGTTGCCATGGTAACCCACAATGAGATAGGTCACGATGAGGCACAACACACCGGCAACTCTAGTTTTCCAGCGAATGAAGAGATAGACGGCGACACACAACAGTTCAATGGAGTAGGCAGCGGCGTTGCTATACTTATGAATGATAGAGTGCCCCTGATACGTGTTGACAGCTGCAGCGAAGGCGCAGCTTCTAGCTCAGATGAGGATGGCGGCGTGGAGGGGCTCGGAGAGGCTGTGAAGGTTGGTCGTGGAGAGGATGATGGAGGAGGAGGAGCGAGAGAGGTTGAGGACGAAGCTGAGCTGGTGTTGTTAGCCCAAGCTCTGGTGCAGTCGGCCACCATGGCAGCCGTCCATGAGTTTTTAAGTGAGAATCAATGCCAACACATGTCGGCAGCGCCCTAATTGTAGCCTGTGGGTTCACACTAGGCTTTTTCAATTTTCATGTTTAGGATAATACATTACAAAAATGTCACCTAACGCAATGAATTCATTAAATTGAGGGATCTAGCTCAAACAGTGAGATTTAAAGGACTGTAAAAATAAGTGGGAAACTAATTAAGAAAGCAGGAACAGTAAAGAAGTTAAAGAGACATGCAGAAAGATGTATAATAAGAGATGTAGAATGAGGTAGATGGACACTCTATTACAGTATTGAATTATTATTACAGTATTGAAAGTGACACTATGAGGGCCTTCAAATAGATTGCACATGCTGGCTGGCTGTAGCTCAGTGGGCTGACTGTAGGAGACACAGCCAAAAACTTGGACTTGAACCTTGAGCCACAGCTGTAGAGCCACACATTTGTTTTTAATTCTTTCAGTAGCGTAGACTTTCACAGATACACACTGCCAAAGACGCCAAATGTCATATCTTTAGAATATAGAAAATTGCATTCTCCATTCCTTGCATTCTCCATCCTTACATTATACATTCCTGTAAACAGTGCATCATTTGTGGAGAATATTTGATGGTGGACCTTCAGAAACCAGTGCAGTTTATGTTGTGTGGCTTTGAAACAGTTCTTTCATTTGTACAGATTTTCTAAATGTATTTTTTCAGCATACTCACGACACTCAACGTATATGTGCTTTGCAGTGCACTGTCTTAACAGACTGAGCTACTGTGGCCTACATTTGTACTGATTTTTTTTAGTTATTTATTAGTGGACGTGCAGCACATGACCGTGAGAGTGATCTCACCTCGCTTCGTTCGTAATCTTCAACGACATGACTGTGTGGGGCTACCTCTCTGTGCAGCGGCTACACCATGAGGTCATCCCTTCATTTGTACTGAATATTTGACAGTCCTTTCATGGGCTTTAGTTTAAGCAGCTCCAGGGTCAAGCAAATTAGCTGAAGTGCCAGTGACTTGATCACGATGCCAGGTTTGAAGCTAAACCTGGGTGGACTTTTACTTTTGGCTGTACTTTTTCTTGTACACTATAGACAAGTCCCAAAACAGGAGGCTGACATTTTGTTCTGCTGTCTGAAGCGCACGTCCAGTGTCTGTATAGCTATCGATTATCCACGGCGCTTCGCTCTTCGTTTTGCATAAGTACTGATGAAATACAGTCAAAATCCGACTGGAAATTACTCACCGATGTGGTCACCTGTTCTTCTACACCAATGGCATGGCTTCTTCCACTAGTATGTCTGACAAAAATTAGTAAATGGAACGGGTTGGGCAGATTATTAGGTTTAACCCCCATGTTCCGAAATCCCTATGTTCAGAAAAGTTATGGGGCATTTAGTCATAGTAGTTGTGTAAACACAGTAAAGTTAGGGGTAAACCCATAATCCTAGCCCCTACCCTAACCCTTGACCCTACCATCCCTAAATGACCCATAACCTTTCTGAACAGAGGGATTTCTGAACATAGGGATTTCAGAACATAGGGCTGCCCCTGATTATTGAATCATGCATTTGTGGGGCATATATCCGCACTAGAACATTTCGGTGTAGAAAAGCACACCACAAGTTACCACCATCATTTTTAAAACACAGTAGGTGTGTCACTGTGTGTGCTCCCACTGAATAGACATGTTGAAAAATAGTCGAAGACGAGGTGAAATAAATGGCACCGGAAGTTACGTTCAGCCTAGAAATTTAACCGGAACTTCCCGCCAAACTCGTCTATAGAACTCTCTTAAGATGTGTACATTTCACTACTCCTTGTGTTTGTAATAGTGATGTATAAGTCGGTGAATACTCCAGCTACTCTGTCCACTACTGGAAGGAAATAAAATTGCATTGTCGTTGTAAACATACAGTGTGAGTATGATAATCATTAATCCAATTTGAAATCCTAAAATCAAACTATTTGAGCATTCCAGACATTCTACCTTTAGACATTGCAGGATAGCTGATTCTAAAATGTCTGGATTCTGTTTTGAAAAAAGTGAGTTTGTCTTGTAAAAACTGCATTGCTGTTGTATGGCAAAGGTAACTTTTTGACGGAAATCTAAGCAAAAACATTGTCAGTGGAACAGATAATATGATTCTATCTCTGTCTTATACTTGCATATTTGTAATTGTAATATTTGTATTTGCCTAAGCAAATGTAAATTATGTTATTTAATTCACAGAACTTTTTGAAGTCTGTTGTCATTTTCCATGGAGGCTATTAGCATAACATGATTAATTACAATGATGATGTATCTAGTCATGTGTTCTTGTGTTTGATGAAAAACAATAATTTAGAATTTCGAAACATCAATGTGACGTGCAGATTTAAACATATAGTTCAATAGCAATGATGGCGTTCATTATTATGAATTAAAATTATGTAATACATCGATAGAGCCTTTCAAACAATGCTAATTATAAGAATGTTGATTGCTTTCAAAAACGTTTTAAAACTAAACTTAAATACTTACTTACATCCTTATCTTTGAATTTGGCAAATTCATGAAAACAGTCTATCAATTCATTTTGTGAAAATATATATTTATACAAAAAACGACAATGGGAAGACAAATAATTAGGTCATTCACCACAAATATTAAGTCGACACATAGTATATGGACATTTCCAGCCAGCAGTACAATATAAGAACATGAACGTTTACAAAAATTGGCAAATTCCAGAATGTCATATAATTCATGTTGACAAAGTCCACAAAATATTCCATAAATAGACACAGCTCAAACGACAACTAATAAACATGAACAATGTATGTTACAACAAATAAAACATTTGCACTTAATAAACACAGGTCTGGGGAAATAAGCAGATGATTACATGTAATCAAATTACAGCAAGATTCCAAAAAAAGAGGAACTGTAGTGCTTTGACACCATTTTAAAAGTTATATAGTTTACACTTGCATGTGTGAGAGACTATTTTACTTGACGCCTATTACATGAAAATATATTAGGATTGAAAAAGAGGGCACAAGTTTTGTGTAATTGTTGTGTTTTTTTCACCAATGACTGCAATTGATGGAATTGCATATAATATTCTCAGAACATTCATAACATAAGTATGTGCATAACATACACGTACATGTTCTTGCAAACATTTGTGACATTTTGATTTTGCGCCAAGAGGTTTATTTGCTGGTTCGGCTATCGTTGGGCATGAAGTTTGCGGTAGCCCTGAGAAATTGGCAGTAAGGGACACATTTTTAGAGGATGGTTTGGTAGTTTGTAACTAGAGATGTAAGGATGATATTTTTTTATGGTACCGCTGCAAAAAATATCTATACACCCACTATCCATAAACCAAATCAACCCGCTATATGCATTTTACCTTTGGAATATTATGGGGTATTTGTGTGTGTTTTTTTAACCCACTCAAATTAATTTAAATATGATTTTCCGGGGAGTCAACCACCCAATCCGCGGGGTCCGTGGTCTCTATTTTGAACTCACGTGCTCCCTGATGAAGTGGAATCAAATATTCATGTTTAAATACTTTGAAATCAAAAACTAGGAAATGAATGCCTCCTTCACGATATGAAACCATATCCATTTCAAAAATAAAAGACCGAATACAGGCCTTTGCAATCTGGTGCTACAGGAGAATGTTATAAATGTTATGGACACAAAAAGTCTCAAATAACAAAGTCCTGAAAAGATTTAACACAAGGGTGGTGTGTCTAAGACTGCTGCGCTACACAGCTAGTCCATGTTATGTTGTGCCTCTCCTGTTTTTGGTCTCTCTGTGCAATTGTATGCACGTGTCAGCTTCTGTGTCAGGGCACTACATTTACCATGTCGGAACCGGGGAACTTCGAACTGCGAAGGCCTTTGAAAATTGCGGAATTGTCGGAGAGAAGGACCGCCGGAACTCTGGGGAGTCGAAATGGAGACGTGTAACCGTGTGAGTGTGCGTGAATGTGAGGGTTGCAGCCGCTGGAGGATGGGACTTTCATGGGGTCAGCCCTATGTTCCGAAATCCCTATGTTCCGAAAATGTATGGGCCATTTAGAGGTTAGGTTTGGGGTAGTGGTTAGGGAAGGGGTTAGGTTTAGGGTAGGTGTTAGGGGTTATGGTTAGGGATTTCGGAACTTAGGGATTTCGGAACATAGGGGTTAAAGCACTTTCATTGCATGTGTCCACAATTTAGAAAGGTTTTTATGAAGAAAAGTCACACTTCACACTGATTGTCCTAGATTGGAGCAAAAATGATGGCATTGACGTTGAACAAAACATTTGGGCAAACTTTTAACTCTTTCAGCGCGGCAGACGTCCACAGTCGTCATACGGAAAACGAATACCAAAGACCAATGAATGCCAAGGAAAAGAAATACTTTTACAATGTAGACATTTTTAGTAGTGAACATTTTTAGCGTTAAAAAGGTTAGCACTGGGGTCCGCGTTGGCCGAGTGGTTATGGACACCGCACCTAACGCGACCCCATTCACGCAGTGTCGCGAGTTCGACTACACTCGTCGACTTGTCTGCAATGTCTACCCCCAATCTCTTCAACCCAGTTTCCGACTAATCCTATCCAATAAAGATGGAAAAACAGCGCTGACGCTGGAAAAAATAACTTAAAAAAAAAAAGGTTAGCATTGAAAGTGTTAAAATTTACTAAGCAAAATGTGTCAAAGTATGTGCGCCATTTATTTGTTATTTATAAATCCATACCAAATGGATATACTAAAAACATTTTAAATTGAATTTTATATCTGTCATTTGTTTATTCTACAATAGCATCTTGTCACATTGATGAAGTTTGGCACAAATTACACTAACCAAAGTGACTATGTTGGCCACTGCGTATGGCAGCTTGTGATTGTGACTATTTTCAAAACTCTAACATACAAGAATTAGATGCTATTACTAGAAATGTTCTGTATTTGTACCACATTTGGTGCTTTCATCACAATTCGAACTATGTTAACCTGAAGGTTCAGAACGTGGGAAGATTGGGCATGATTTCACCTGCATATAAATGACGTATTTCATACACCTATGCTATCACTACTAACACTGGAAATGTGAGAGAGCTGTACAATACTAACTATAGACAGAGTCCACAGGATGTATGCTGCTGAAATATAAAAACACCCTTCAATCTCCCAGTAAGAAAGACAAGAACAATTCATTTTTGGGTTAGCTATCCCAGACTCACGTGTTGAGATAGCGATTCTGTGCAGGTTGATCAGCAGAATCGCCACCATCCTTATCTAATTGTCAATTAGATCAAAAGGCAACAGTCATGTGGGCCGCACTACAAAGCACACAATGAATGGCGTGGTTCATTTCCCGTCACCGAAAGCTTTGCTGCATGTCTGCATGTCATGGTCAGAAAGGACTGGAAAAATACATTAAAATAAAATAAACAAATAAATAAATAAATACAAACAGTCAACAACAGTTATGACAACAGCCATAACATGAACGTTATACAACAATGCATCAGTGTTGTTCAGTGACCAGTGTTGGGACAATTACATTTAAAAAGTAATCTGTTACAGTTTTACATTATGGTAACTTGAAAAGAATAGTAATCTGTAACATAATTCCATTACCAAGTAAGCAGTGGGCTTTGTGTTAGTTTTAGATTACTTGTAAATATAATTGCAACTTTTCAGTGACGAAAAGATTTCATTACACAGTTAGTTGCATTCATTTGTGTTTGGTACACCAAATATACTGTAGAAATTATATAATAACATAACAGCATATCATATAAATAATATTATTTCTACTTCATGGGCAAAATACCTTTCTGTTCTAAAAAAAGGTTTTAGACAGCTGCACCGACTTTGAGTCTGTAGAGTTTGGCAGTGAAAGTGTTAATGAACAAATAAAAATGTTGTCATTATATGACTGTATAAATGATAATATTCAACACATATTTTTACAGAGTTGCAAGATTTCTAAATATGTCACATGTAAATAGGATTTATAACCCCATCTCAGAATTCAATGTTATTATTTTGTTCTGTTTTTCAAATTGAGGACAGGCTGGTTATATGAAATTGTTGCAATCTGCATAACCAGGCAAATGTAACTTCATAGGTATGTTATGTTACTTCATAGGTCTGCCACACAGGGAGCAGGGCGATACGTCACATGCTACGTCCATAGGGAGCGGATGCTGCGTCCATAGGGAGTGGAGAATGCGTCCATGCATCCATAGTCGTATTATTATTATTATCATTATTATTATTATTATAAAGAGAGAGCGTTATTTTTCCCGACGCTCATGAGTCAGATATGACGCGGCCCTGTGAATGGGAGACGCTGGCAAACGGAGGAAGCAGCGAGGGCTCCGCGCCTCCTTTATTATTATTATTATTATTATTATTATTATTATAAAGAGAGAGCGTTATTTTTCCCGACGCTCATGAGTCAGATATGACGTGGCCCTGTGAATGGGAGACGTATTGTAATGTAAATAAAATACAGAAACTAGATGCATGGGGAGTTTCATTATCATTTTGTTGTCATTATTATTGTCATTATTATTATTATTATTATTAATTATTATTATTATCCATTTTGTTGGGCTCTAATGTTCTAATTTATAAACATATGCTAT
>OMKY01231017.1:0-15622 GCA_900302395.1 Bregmaceros cantori | reverse complement strand
TCCCAGCAGCACTGTAATACGTTCCCGTGTTTCTTATTTGGTTTCAAGGACGCAGCGGCATGAGTATAGGAAAACGTCCACGATAGCATCGCCGAGGTGGAGGAGGGTGGAGAAATTCTATACAGGATGACGTTGCTCAACAACACGTACTTACAATATATCCGCACTATAACGGGAGAAGCTCTGTCGACTTTGTGCTGACGCTGGCTTGTGTTGTAAAGTAATGCTCGACGGCCAAAGAAACTACAATTGAAACTCTGTGCATGTGAGTGTATGAAGTGGGAGCACCGGTGCTTGTGTTTGTGTTGAGCCAGGGGGGGGAAAAAAACAGTTGTTTTAATTTTAGTTTCATTGGGGGTGGAAATAGAATAGGGGAAGGTTCCTTCAGTTTTTCACAGCCAACTAAGGTTCACTCCTCCCCACTTGGATCAACTGGGATTTTACGGTATGCAATGTGCAGATTATATGTTTATTGCATTTCCTTAAAGAATGTTATATTTATAAAATATATAATAAGGCATGAATCATTGAGAACCTAATGCTTCCACCCATTCGATTTCATGGAGGGGATTCAGGTTTACACGACGGCATTCCGATGCCTCTGCATTCCGAAATTAATTTTGGCGTATAATTTGCCGTGATGTAAAGTGCAAAACAAGCAACAACCGCTTGTTTTGTTAGGGTCCCTCCAAACAACACTAACCCTAACAAAATAAGCGAACCGTTTTTGTGATTCAAACTTTATTTCCGAAGGGTGGGAAGGATTTAGTGGGGGCAACACTGATTATGAATTTGTTTTCAACTGTCCCCACACTACATAAAATGTTTTGTGGAGTTATTCATTTTATGTTTATTCAGCTAATTGCATATATTGAGTTAGACAGTATAGTCTAGTCATTTCTGAAATGGCAAGCTTTTCATAGTCTGATTTTGATTTTGTAGGTATTCTCCATTTTATTCAGGGTTGAGGGTCAGTTTTGAAAGTGGGACGAGAGAGATCAGAGGAAACACTTTGTAGAAAGGTCGGCAAGTGGAATAGAACTCGCAACGCTGCTCGTGCCTGGAAACTAGGTCACAGGCACCATACATGTGCTGGCTGTGGGTGTCTTACCGACTGCGCCAGAGAGCCAGCACCAAACAAGCTTTTTGAGAGCAAACAATAGCAACAGACCTTGCACGGAGGCCCCTTATGCAACATTTACATGGAAGTTAGCAACGTGTTGGGCAGAGGTGGCCGTGCCGGTTCATTACCATGTGAAAGTGTAACTGCCGACTACAGCCGCCCCGGGAAAGAACAGAAGCTACCGGTCAGGATCCCAGATGCGTCCAAGGGGACAGACAAGGAAAATGGGCTACAGGTTAGCTACCAGTCGCAGCTGCCAACATGCGGGGGTTCCCAACGTTTTTCATCCCAAGGACCCCCTTTCCCAGCCCAAAGCAACTCAAATAAATAAATACTGTTTTTATAATAATTATAAAGACATAAAATATCGGCAGTGTTTGTGCGCGGAGCCGACACCACGGGGCTGGCGCAGCCGCGCACCGATGTCACTCGCGCGGCGGACCCGACTAGACGCTGGGTCGTCACTGTCCGACGTCATGTTTGTTTTTGTCCGAGCCTACCTGCATGAATTCAGTGACCCCGCGCGGGTGAAAGTTCACGGAGAGAGTGTGCCCTGCCACGGCTGCGCGTAAAAGAAAATAGTGCCTGGCAGCGCACGCTTGGTTCAAAGACGACCCGGTCGCACGCGTGAAAGTTTTACCGGACGTGTGACGGTTTATCTATCGGAAGTTTAGCGGATGCGGGGAAGTCTGTCAGACGTTTGGTCTTCCGCGAGCACACGCAAACGCCCTGGTGGGGGCTCTGGTTGGGAATAGCTGCTCTCGCATTTTTTCCCCAGTTGGGTATAGCTGCTCTAGCACAGTCTATGAAAACACACAGTAGCAATACAATCCCACCAACAGCCAAGGCTTCATACTCACTCCCTTGAGACACCTGCGAGTCTGTTCATGTGAAGCGAATCTTGAAAAATCCCTGTCTCTCTCCCTGTGATGGACTACCTGTTCCTCATATGTGATTAGACAAATATATTAACCAAACCCCATTACTGTATTCTGGTTGGCTAAGAGCTCTCTCTCTCTCTCTCTCTCTCGACGGTATAAAACATTGCCTTTAATAAACTGGAGATCTTTTGAAGTACATCTTGAGTCTGTCTGTATACTCCCTGTTTGTCTGAGAGAGAAAATGTTAAGGCTGGATTACCTCCGGCCAGGTGTAACAACTTTTGTTACATTCAGTGGTGCACCGATCCGATCCTAAGAACGCTGATCGGGGGCCGATCAGACTTTTTTCCGAGGATCGGGACTCGTGATTTTGTCCCGATCAGGATCGGTAAATAAGTCGGGGAGCATGCCAAATGATTGTTCATTACTTTGAAATTGACAATTGTGCCAAATTTGTTGGGTAGTACCAATTTTTGCAGTATCAGGACTCTGTATCGGGACTCTGTATCGGGACTCTGTATCGGGGATCAGGACTCGGTGCCAGAGATCGGGATCGGCCGATCCTTAAAATTATAGGATTGGGAGCAAAAAATGTACGTTTACTAATGTAAATAATGTGAAGAAGACGATCGCTGCGATTCAAAATGTATACTTGTTAAAAAATGTTTCTTGATTTCTTTACAGTTAGTATATGTTTTCTTTACCGACATCTGTCGAAGCATTAGGTGCTGAAAGCATCATATCGATTCAATGGGAGGCACGTACCCTTTGAGATAACTGCTTATTTTGTTAGGGTTAGGTTAGTGTTTGGGGGTTTGGGCTATGGGGACCCTAACAAAACAAGCGGATCATTTTTTAGATTCACACTTTACATCACGGCAAATGATACGACAAAATTCATTTCGGAATGCAGGGGTGTAACCCATTCAATTCTTTCATTCTATCGCTATGCATATCTTAGTTGGAATACTTCCCCCCCGGGAACTCACCAGTGTGCAACAGCCTCTTGACTTAACCTCAAGCTTCACTTAACCCCAGTCAGTCCGTAATCCATGAAGAGAACTGTTGCCTCCCTACGCAGTCGGTAATGTGATCTCGAGAGGTTAAACGGCCACCCCATTCTCAGGTAACTTCTGCGTGCTACACAGCATCAGCAGACGCCTACTTACTCTCAGCTACATAATTACGTTTACTCTCTGCATCACAAGTCACTGCTTAGGCAAGCCCCCGAACACGGCTTACTCCTGAAATAATTGATAAGGTATATTAGAGCGGCAATCAATGAATCGATGATAATCTATTATTCAACGAAAGAGTGGGCTCTTCAAATGCTAATAGAAAAATGGAAATGATAGCAATCATTGGAGATGGGGAAAGCAGCAAAAACTTGTGCAATATTAATATTGCAAACTATTTATGATGATAATTATGTTAATTATGATGATAATTATGTTAATTAACACAATTATCAATGATAATAATACATTTTATTTGTAACACACCTTTCATTGTCATCAAACATCGATCTCCCATCGAGCACATTTAGTCCTGTTGTAGGGTGATAGTGCCATTTGAGCATCATCGTGAGTATCATCACAATTAACATTATTAAAATGATCTGATTAATCATCACTAGGAATTGACTGTTAAAATAATTGTTTTTTTTGCAACTCTACTGTACATTATCAGGAGACGTCCGATTAGAGTCATGATTAACACACTTATTATAACTATTAATACGCTCTCTACAAACAAGCCCTCAGTCCCTCAGCGGCCAACCCAAGAACCTTGGTGCTGAGAGCTCAAGGTAGACAATGTCCAGGTAGCACAGTGTCCAGCAGGCCAGAGAGCGACCTTAGACATGTCTCCATCTCACGGCAACCAACTTATTGGACCCGCGAGGACAATCCTCCTAAAATTTTGAATAGATTGATGGAATTTTGTGACGTACTTCTGTACATTAAGCGCCAGTATGCTCGGCAAGCCGTCTTCTGCCATTTTTTTGCCTTTTACAGCATCTTGTCTTGTGTTCTTTTATGCGTTTATATGTTATTTTAAGCACTTTAACAATGTAAAGAACTTTGGTTGTGGCTCAGTCTCCTGTCAATATGCTATACAAATACATCTTTACTACCTACTTGACTAAATGATTGTGTGTATATATACACGCCATAGTGATCACGGCTACTCTACCCTCTGACCACTCGAGTTGTTCAGTCAAGCCTTGGGCCACAGTCACTCAAACCTCCATCCTCAGCTACTCCCACATTGAACACTCCTAGCTAACACCAGCCTGCGGCCCCCACAGCCTCGCCATCTGTCATCTCGTTAGGCTCTGATCCACTTCTGCCAATCTATTCAGGGTCAACACATTTCCAAAAGTCATCCAATGTGATGTGTGTTATATAATGACAAAAGCATGCTGGAGGCTCTCTTGCTGTAGACTGAACTGAATGACCACGGGTGTGCACAGATCTACAGTTACATTGTGTGGAGCATCTGTGGAGGAAAATAAGAATCTGAGCAAAGCTGTAAATGAACGTCCTCGGATTTAGATTACAATTAATTACAATGATCAAGCAAGCAAGAGTAAATTAAGTGCGGTTGAATATTTTGCATAGTACATTAGATTTTGCATAGTACATTAGATACAAGTTTCGGAACAATATCAAGTACCAAGTGTTTGGCATTATCAACAGAAAAAGAAAAGTCTTAGCAGAGGATGTTTGGTAAATGTATCATTAACCTACTTAGCTTTCAATGTTTTGACCACTGTCTTTAACTTCACCCACATCATGTACAAAAAACAAAGGGAACGAGAGACAGAGAGATCTGAGTGTGGTTGTGTCTCGCACTGCGCACACACGCGCCCAGAGTAGCACAGTTCTTCACTTCACCGTTCGAGCATGAAAAATATGTTGCCTGGAACATTACATTGTTTTCGTAATTGGTAATATTCAACAAAGCACATCCCTCAATCCCGACCCCCTGCAAATTCAAACATGCAAATTCAGTATTCAATTAGTACTTTTAAAATAAAAGTACCAGTACTTACAGCTATAGTGCATACATACTACATGAAGAGATTTTTTTTTCTTCTTCTGCAACCTCTGCAAAAAATAGCCTTCCACCAGGCTATCCATTTTTTCGCGGATTTTCAAATCCGAACAAGACGGTCATCCGCTGAATATAATGTATTTTTCCCCACAAACTGCCCAAATGTAATTTCATTTGGCGGGTTGTGATCCGTGGTTTATCCGCATTCATACATATGTGTGTGCACAATTCCTATGTGCAGTGTGGATGTCAGAATGTGTACATAGGAACATGGCTTCGGTTGCTGCTCTGGTGCTTGTGAGAGAATGCATTGTGTGGTCCTGCACGTCCACCCCAGAAAGTCGGTATGCTGAGCAATAAGTCACAGAGTGATTGGACTCTGGATGCTGACGAAGAAGGGACTAGTAAGAGGGAAAGACCAAGAAAGAAAGAGGTATATAGAAAAAAGGAGCGCCAGAGAGGAATAGAATTGAATGGTGAGCGGAGAAATTGCAAAGGGGAGGTCGTTGGGTGAAAGTGGCATAGAAACACAATGGGCGTGATGGGGAAAAAAAGAGACTTGGAGAGGTATAAGAGAGGGAGGTGTTCTTGTGAGGAAAAGAGTTGGATGAGGATGCTTGAGAGATGGGTGGCGAAGAAAATGAAGAGAAAGATAATTTGGCAGCGGTGCAATTTGGCACACCTGGGAAGATTGTGGTCGACGGGCGGCGCTGTACAGAAATCTATCTGCGGAGGTGATGAGAAGCGAGAGAAATCCTTAACGGCGGTTGAGGGGGGAGGGAAATAGAGAAAGTAGATTGAGAGCTTTAGGGGGATAGAGAAAGAAAAATAGATACTCATAGAGGAGACAGAAAGAGCGCAAGAGAGAGAGGGAGAGATGAGGGGGGAGACGATGCCTGCAGACATGTCTGTTTTTAGCTGTAAGCTGAAAAGTTGCCTACACTGCTTTGGTGGCCAATCAATTTCAGGCTCACTGCCTCATTCTGTTGAAAACAAGTCGCGGTCTTTGTTTTTTGTTTTTTCTGTTTTCCGCCTTTCACCGAGGATTCTTGGGGCTGAGCCGCGTGTATTTAAGGAACGATAACCAAAGTTATGTTTAGAAGTTGGAATGTTCCCCTCTTAAGATGGGCAGGGTCGGCACTCACTTGTCTTCCAAAACAATTTCATTTGCATAGCCTCTTAACTCTTTGAGATAGTCCCCATGCCAGTGTAAGCCCAATGCCTCCACCGCCTGGAGTAGCGTTGTAAACCCCAGGGCGATGGCATCGTAACCTGCAAAAACAGTTGGGAATGAAAAGTCCCCCGGCGGCAGTGAGAACTGAATTGTTTACTGGCCCTGCAATCGCTGTAAACTGCGCAAAATCTGAAGTCTAATCTACATAAATGAACGACGGCACTGTAAGCTATGCGCTGACAGCAGTGAAAACTCCATGACAGGAGTCTATACTGCATTGCGACGACATCCCCGCTACCACATTAAGAAACTGAGTGATTGGTACTTGGTTAACCTGGCAAGCCAGAGCCAACTAATTGTCCACGAATGGCACGCACATAGAACGAACATTGGGTCTGGTCCCTAGTGTATCAAAAAGGGTTTGGCATGTGGTGGAATGGGGTCGGGGGGGAGTATCATTTTAAAAAAATCTAAGATATCCTATCAGAGCACAGCAGGTGGAGCAAGTGGTGACGGCGCTTCTTGGTCACGTAACGTACCAAACTCCACCTATATCTCGTCTCGCAGAGAGAAGCACCGCAAAGTGTCTCTGATTGGCCAGTTGTCAAACACCCGATAAACTGATTTGTTGATTCGCTCTAGACCAGACCCAATGTTCGTTTCAGTCGCGTGCGATGCGTGGACGATTAGTTGGTTCTGGCTTGCCAGGCTAGTACTTGGTTACATTGCTACTCCTTACTATGTCTTGACTGACAGTGAGCGACCGATAAAATTAGAACGCTTACTATTCAAAGAGTCTCTCCTCGTGGGCCGCAGAAGTCCAGCAACATCGCCGAATAAAAAATATAACTTGTAATGTAATTTTATTTTTTTTAAAAACACACGTGGGCTGCCATAGCGGTTAAAGGCACTGCGGAGAGAGGTGGCCTCAAGCTTTGCTGTTGTTGCTGTGGCTTGTTGTGGGATCGCTTCCCGTCACAGTCACATACTGCACGTCCACTAGTCCCCGCTGGTCACTCGACACAACTGCCATCGTTTCACTCGCTGGCAGGACGGGATGTTACCCATTTCTACTGTTGAGGCATTGCACAACATCAAGTTGCTGGTTACACGCCTCCATTTCGACTACACTGACTTCCGACCTTTCTTATCTCCGACAGCTTTATTTCGAAGTTCCGCAATTCCGCCGACATGGAAGGGCCGCGGCATGATGGATAGGCCGTTCCAAACCCTAACCCATCACGGAATAATAATCGAAATTCCGGCGCCGACGCCCACAGAAATGGTGGGGGCCTCGCAAGTTGTTACATGAAAATTAGAATCAGAATCTGATTCTAATTCTAGAGTGAGTCCGTTTGTTAAGCAAACATTTGTGCCGGCAGAGCAAGAGGCATGGAGCTTTGTTACTTCTCACAGTGCTCTCTTACCATCGCTCTCCATTCCTTCTCCCCTTCCCCAATTCCGCTCATCGATTCCGCTCAGCACCACCCTTCACAGCGGGATGAAATATAGACAAAGGCTTGAGTGTTCTACTGGCACACTGTCAAGTGTCAACAGCCATTTCCCGCTGTCACACGCCCAAGGTGTGAGCCGGGACATTCAAAGAGGCCTGTGGTGAGTGTCCATAACAATGAGTGTGCACACTCAATCTTGACGTGCCTTGTTGCACATATAAGCACAAGCAATGTACAGTTGTACAATGTACAGTTTTCTCTCAAGTGAACACACATAAAACATAACTTGGAGAGACACAGAGACAGGTAACACTTCTTGCAGTGTCCATGCTGTTCAACAACATCACTGCACAGGGGAAGAAACTGTTCTTAAATCTGGTGGCCTTAGTAGGCAGGGCACGCAATGTTACAGATCCTCCTCCTAGTTCTGTCGTGGAAAATATAATTCTCTCTCGGTTCTGATGACCCTCTGCAGTCTAAGCCTTGCATACCTGAACCAGGCGGTAATGGAAGCGCAGAGAATGGACTGGATACTGGTCATGTAGAATGTTGTCAATGTAATCTATACATATGCTGATATGGATATTACCTGTAATATCCAGTACCAAATAGGTGAGTCAGACACAAGGAAATGGAGCAGGAACAGATAACCCAAATTAAGGTGGACACATCTCAAACAGCCAACAAGCTTGGTCAAGGTGTGTGTTTGCCTCAGACAGCATGATATCTTTATAGTCAGCAGAGCAGGACAAATTATGTCATTATGCTATAGCGTTCAACATGAATCAAGCATAAGACCTAAGAAATGATAATGACCTAGCTGTTCTAAAGCGTTTTAACTACGTGTTTTACATGAACCAAGCGCCTAAGAGCCCATAAGCATAACAATACAAGCAAACTCCATTTGTACCTACATATGCTTACACAGACACAAAAAGGCACCACCATACATTTTCTCCTATTAGCATGCATGCATTGCCAGTGGGCCAAAAGTCAGGAGGAGATCCAGACTCTCCTGCAATGAAAATAATGTATAAATATGACCATATGTTTTCCATATGAGCCATCATAAAGTGGTCGCCAGGCTTTACTGCGAGTGCACTAAGGGAAATTGGGATGAAGAAGGTCAGAGCGCGAGACACTTTGCTCAAGCTGGCTTGGAATAGGACCTACAGCTGATGAGTAAAGTGGACCACTCAAATCAGCATGCCGATTGTGCCGCTGCGCTTTTCTTGATACTTGACGATTACATAACCATCTTCTATTGTGGCAGATAGAATCATAGTTGATTGGTTAATGAAGGAGGCAGGCTCTGCGCTGGTGGGCAGCGGCCTTGACGTAGCGACTGTGGTTGCTGACAGCCACATTAGAGTCAAAGTGCAGAGCATCTTTAGACTGGTGGACATAGTTGACTAAGTGGTTGCAGTATAACGATGCTGTCAACAGCCATGATCCTGGCCAATATATTACCAATTAATTTAAATGACAGGAATGACGTTTAAAAAAAATAAATAAAAATACCTCAACAGTTTCGGTCGCGATTCTTCAGGAGTGGCGTCCAGTTGGCATAGTGGCGCTGCAGCTTTATCACTTCCTTGTGGTGTGTAGTCTGACGGTTTACCCGCCAGTCTGACCACGCCTCCCTCTGTCCGGGAACCGTTGCAAGATGCATTATTTGACTTCCAGGTCAAACTGACCAAGGCATGGTCAAACTGGCCGGAAAACCAGTCAGACCACACACACAAGGAAGTGATAAAGCTGCGGCATCACCATGCCAACGGTACGCCACTCCTGAAGAAGGTCACAGAATTGTGAACAAAACTGTTGAGGTATTTAAAAAAACAACATATGCCATGTCATTTAAATGTATTGGTAATATATTAGTACATGGTTTGACTGTATGAACACCATTCATCTATGATCCTGATCAGTCTGTGTCTATGCTTCATCCTTCGCATCCCACCCAACAATAGTCACAAAAACACAACGCCGCGCCACGAGTGTAGGAAGGCATTGCTGCACATCGCACGTACGATTTATCAGAGATAGAGAGCTAATGGCGAGCTGGCCGGGCCGAAAGCTGCGGCCATATTTATTAACTCGTCGCCGTTGTTCACAAACATGATTTAAGTCTTACTACTTGCGTGTAAAGTCCCGAAAGATTGCCGGCAAGGAAGTGCTCAGATGCAAAACGTGGACCAGTGTGGAACAATGACAGTCAGGTGACATTCACGCAAAGGAAATCCTGACGCTCTTTGGTAATTTCATCCTACAGGGCTACAGGAAGTCATGACACGTGATCCTGCCCAGCGTTGCATTTTACGTGTCTTCATGATGCTTAACACTTAAACGTCACATGACGAGCAATTTTGAGCAGCAGCATTGCTTTTGTTCTGAGCGTGAACATTTGACGTAGTTGTGTAGTTCAGAGGATTCGCAATACCGGCTATGCTCGCATCTTGGCATAAGAAAGAGCATAGCTGATAGGGGTGTTAGCACGGGATCCAACTTCCAGTTCCATATGGATCACAGAGTTCTTCAATGCGATTCCGACGAAGTGAATCAAGCCGAGCCGCACATACTGAGGCTGTTTTGGTTTGGAGAAAGATTTGCGCGCAAGCTTGGTGGAACGCCAGCAATGACGTAGGTTTTGAATTGGTCCATACACACGGACGGACACAGTGGCACACTCACAGGAACACACAGGCATCATGAAACCTGAAGAAAAATGCCCATTAATCACAGCGGGCACCAGGTGTGTGCATGAAGGAGTTTGCAGTGGCAGTGCACGACTCAGACGGACAGGTGGGAGAAACAAAGAGAAATTATTCCTCAGAGCTGTAGGCTCGCTGGCGAAGCCTGAGAGTGAGGGAACTGAGTGCTCAATGCATCTTTGTCAGTGCAATTTTAACCTTATACAACCCTCCACTGACAGACACACACAGCCCCTCTTTTTTCCCCTCTCTCTTTCTTTCTCACTACAGTGGATGGGGTGAAATGGCCTCTAGTCGGCCTCACAGCTATCAAAAGTGGTCAATGTCAGCTGCATATTTGATATACTACCACACTGAATAGCATACTTACAGATTTGGGGAGTTAGCAAAGTGCCAACAGTAGGAGTACTGGCTCTGTTACACAGTGAACACTATTCTCCTGACTAAGAAATGCACAAAGACATTCCTTGGGGCATCATTTCAGGGTTTCTCCACTCCAATCATCTACTGCAATGCATTGGAACTGCGACGTTCCTCCCCACTGGGTGTCAGTGTCCACATTTCGATTAGCCAGCATTCTGGTCAGGGGGTGCCGGTATGGTTTACGGTTAGGAACGCCTTTCCAGCACGCCGGAACCGAGGCCCTTGCATGCCGGAATGGCGGCGCATCTGTGTCAGGGCAGCAAATTTACCATGCCGGAACCGCAAAACCTCAAAATGCAGCTGAAACCGCCTGAACTCAGCCTGAACTCAGTGTAGTCAAAATGGAGGCGTGTAACCAGTGTACATTTTGTAACTAAACATTGGTCGTGTAACGACTCACACACATTACTTAAAAACCATTAGTAATTAGTTGTTAACTTGTTTCTAACTTCATCCCCTTTTGGGTCCATGGGGCTAAGCTTGTCTAACAAATGGAGATGGCAAAAGTACATACATTTCTTACTTGAGTAAGAGTAAAATCCATTTGTGTAAAAACAACTTGAGTAAGACTGCAAAGTACTGATCCAAATGTTTACTCAAGTAGATTAAAAAAAAAGCCTAACACAAAGAACAGTAAGTATACATATCTCTACCACCTTCATTGGTTCGCAAAAAGAGTATCGAGCCTGTTTTGGGAAAAGTAAGGAGTAGAAGTACAGAAATTTCTGTTAAAATTTACTGAGTACAAGTAAAAAGTCACCAAAGAAAAAAGTACTTCTAAAAGTATGCATATATGGAAAACTACTTAAGTACAGGACTTAAGTATTTGTAATTTGTTACTTGCCATCCCTGCTAACAAAGTGCAATAAGTCCACGCACATAGGCAAGATGTATCGACTCAGCTAAAATCAAGGAAGCGCATATCTCAATATGAATTTTTGATGGTGTTTTCCTCTAAAGGAACACATTTAGTTAGTGATTGTTTTGGTCAAATAACCACTCCCAAAAACTATGAATTTGCAGATGAAAGTCATACTGACAATGCATACAGACAAATAGCATACAGAATAACCAGAAGAGCCACTCAGGGAAATTGCTCCTTTTCAACAAAACACTTCACTACTTCTCACTGTCTCCCATATGGCTATTAAAAATGAAATTAGATTCCTCAACACTAACACGTCTTGCACAAACACCTAGGACTTCACCAAACAATCTAGAAACTACAAAAATCTGTTTGTAAAGATAATAAAAAAAACAACACATGAAGTTCTATGTATGGAAAATGTCAGGGAACCCTGATGATTCCGAGGTAAACATGTTGTTGCTATTGTTCATGAAATGCCAATGTCATTCATGCATTCATTCAGAATGTCAAAACTTCACAGAATAGCACCCTCTAAGAAGCCGCAGAGGGATCTTATGCAGGACAAAGTATACATTTAATCTGGTCATAATCGCTGTGCATTCAAGTGCTGAAGCGGCGGTCAGCTGGCCCGACCATCAGGGCTATTTAGCCGACACGCTATATAGCAGGGGTGGGGACAATGCTGCAGCTGGAGGCCTGTTAAATGTATAAGGAACAGGCGACATGCCACTTATCCTGGGTTTCACAACACCATTGATTAGGGATGGTTCTGGATTGGAGCCTGAAGAAACAACATGTGAGAGACGATAAAGTATATACTTGCTTTACTCTTAAAATGTGGTAAGATGAAGTTAGTGATTTCCTTTTTGAATCAGTAACTTTAAGAAAGTAACCACCCCAAGCCTCCTGTGTATTTGTTTATGGTTTTGCATGGTTGTAGTGACTGGACCAAAAACTGAATTTAAAAATAGAATTGTGTTACCTCAAATACTTAATGTATTTAATGACATCAAATTATGGACAAGGGTCATTCAATCTAGAATGGGCACACAGAGTTGCACTTTCTTTTCAGCTTTGAGCATTTGATTACTTTGATTGATCACTTTCTGCAGAAAAAATATGCATATATTGTGTTGACTCCACATATTATATTTATCAAGCCACCATACAGACAGGACCGCGTGTATAAAGCTGATGTAATATGGGCCACAATGTGCGTCATAGTGGGCTGGCTTGTGTCAGGCGCATTGTGACATCAGATTTCAGCATGTTCTATGGTTTCTTTATATAAGCGGTGAAGGAAGTGCAATGCTTCCTCTTGTGATTCCAGTGTCCTGAAATAAGCATCACAAGAGCAAGGAGGTGTCCCGTCTTCAATTCTTCTCCAAAACTACACAGATTTCATCAACCTCCACACCATTTTGAAAATATCAAATTATAAATGTGCAGATTGACCGCATTGATACATTGGAAAATATCAACCAGCTGTTATGATTCCTGGTGGTAGTTATTGGAACTACCATTGAACAAGCAATATGAATGTAAGAATGTAAGAATGCATGTTAAAAGGTGCGTGCTTGGTGTACTCGATTCCGTGTACTTGCTTACTGGGCCCACGCCCAGCCAAGTTCACCGATGACAATTGCCTACTAGGCTATTAACCCCAAAGAGAGTGCTGTTTGAACTCTCACAAACGCACAAAGAGCTACTGGCAGAATAATGCGAGCATAAATGGAAGCTCACGTTAAGAATAATAATTTAGATCAACACAGACAGACCGCATTAAACAACTCGGTTCGATCGGGCCAGCCAGATGATCTCATACACACGTTGGAATTAACTGGTATGAGTATATTGCGATTCGAGGCGTTTGCTTACTCGCCGAGGCTGAAAATCAGTGATCAACCGGCCCATCTCCAAACAGTGGAGATTGGAGATGAGTCTACATCTTAGTTGAGTTGCAAATCGCGGTAGTTGAGTTGATCAGGTCTATTACAAAAAAAACGACCTGATTGCCGCCAAGAACCACAACTGCTTGGTTAAGAGGCAGCATGGCTCCACTCGTCCGGAAAGCGGCACACAGTGCCATGAGTGGGACAGTTGCGCCCCCTACAGAATGTGGCGCCGCTAACCCTCGAAAGCGGGGCGGCATACAACACCAGCCCCATTTGCTAAATATCTCATTAATGTGATTAGAGATCACAGCTGCATAGTGGTTGATTTCAACAAATAATGCTGCTGGTTTGCGCTGAACACTATTTAATTACAACTAATGCATAAGATACTCATAATTTATTGTTGTTACTGTTCCATTTGTAATCACCCCATATCTTAGCACCCGGCAGTAGATGGAAGAGGTGAAGGAATCCAATTTTGCTTAGGGTCCTCCAAAGGGTTAGGCCGGCACTGGATACAATTGCTTTTCTCAACCATTATACAGTGCACAACTGTACGAGGAAGATAGAGTTGTTCAAGCAGAAAAGTGGGGTTACACAATGACTCAAAGACGTCTCCCGCAGACAAACCTACAATGGACATCTGAATTGAAAAAAAGTAAAGGACATTGTGGAAAAGGGGTGGACGCGTATGCTCTAAACATGCACCCACTCAATTCAATCCATTCAAACACGGGTATGTAAGGTTGTATGTCCGGGTACTTGTGTAGTAATGAACAGTGACTTGGATGAGTAACAACTTTGAGTATTGAAATCCCTGGAAGCAGGTTCACTGTTATGTTTCCTGGTGGTAGTTATTGAGCTACCATTAAACATGCAACATGAATGTATGAATGCAAGAATGCATGTTAAGGTGCGTGCTTGGTGTACTGGATCTCTGTGTACTTGCTTACTGAACTCACACTCACAAACACACTCACAAACACCAGCGTTACTGGCCGAATAATGTGAGCATGAATGGAAGCTGACACGAATAATAATAATAATAATTTAGATCAACACAGTCAGACTGCATTATACAACTCAGTTTGATCAGGCCGGCCAGCTGATCTCATAACGCGATGGAATTAACTCGTACGAGTATAGTGACTCAAGACGTCTGCTTACTCGCCGAGGGTAATAATTACTGATCAACCAGCCCATCCCCAAAGAGTGGAGCTTGGAGATGAGTCTACATTTTTGTTGAGTTGCAAATCGCGGTAGCTGAGCTGATGAAAGCAAATGGACGTACAAACAGGTATAGCTTTAGCATTAAGACCTGCTTGCCGCCGAGAACCACAACTTCTTAGTTAAGAGGCAGCATGGAAAAGCTGTGAGATGGTACTTAACGTCTGATCCAGGAAAATGGCAGTAGATCATGCCAATGGAATCTGCCGGTATAAATAGAGGGAGCCATAAGTGATAGCCGTTAGCCTTACACTTCTTCGTGGCTCCACTCAAACGAAAGACGGCACCCAGTGCCTTGAGCGGGGCAGCAGCGCCCCCTACAGAAAGCCTTCGGAAGCGCGCCGTTGACACTCGAAAATGGTGGCGCATACATACAACATTCACATTCCTATTCATACGCCAGAGAGAAAAATAAATGCATGAAACATTGTGTCTTAATAATGTGATTCAATATTTGGAAATGTGTTAACGCATTTAAATTGACAGCGTGTCATGGTTAGCGGCGTTTCTGGGGCTGCAGCTAGGGGGCGATGCACCCCTGCTAAGTTGCTTGGCGACCGCATGTAGGCAGGTGAGTTAGTGCTATGCTAACTGCTTATAAAGCCCAGAGCGTCTGCACTTCGACTTCTGCAAAGTCTGAACCTGGCGTGGCGTAGTAGGTATCATTCCATCTATAGCACTAACCACATGTACTCCATTTTCTACATTGTCTACGGACAATTGCTTGAGTTATTTTATCCGCATTCTAATCAAGCCACCAGCAGGTGAAGTCATTACAAGCAATATCCACCAATATTGGTTGATAA